>JAOTOM010002659.1:92500-113122 GCA_034440615.1 Ashinkailepas kermadecensis
TGCTGGTCCATGGCAAAATAATTATCATGATTGTTGCTGGAGAGGATGAGAAAAGGAAAAACGGGTCATCGCTGGTTGAAGATGCTTTGATCCGGTGTGTGGGAGACCAAGATTGGCAAGCGGACAGGATGGGAAAAAACGCAATAAATAATAGTACATGATATTGTGTTCGTCCTCAGGGCCTGACTCCAACACATTGGTGATCAGTCACTTGAAACATTTATGTAGTACACATCGTGCACTTTAGAATATCCGCCACTTGAAACGAGATGCTGCAACTGCATCATGTGGCACCCGCCTGAAACGGAATGAAAGCCTTATTTTGGGGGACCAACAAATCGGTGCAAAATAGCTGACAGAGAGAACACACGGCACCTCATAAAGTCATAACGTGTTCAGACTTAAGAGCCGCAAGGGCCAATCCTGAATTCAATTTGATGACTAGCTCTCTTCTTCCCACGTTTTTTGGTGGCTAAGACATCCGGATAACCGCTTAGCTTTCACGCACCTCATCCCTGATTAAATATCAACGCTTCCAGATTGGCTACCGAACTGAGGCTCTAGTTAGGTGTTCTTTTTAACATTTCCGATTTTTATCTTCGGGTGTGTTTTAACACGCGTCCGGGAGGGCCTCTGAAAATTACGCGTACTGGAGGGGGGGGGGGGAGGGGCGGATTCCGCTCCCCCTTAGATCTCGGCTCCTATTAAAGCTGCTGAACCTAAATTTGCAGGGTGGATGGATCCGATAGTGAACTCTATTGTGTGCACATTTTATGACCTTAGGTCAATATCTTCAAGGTCAAATGTGTTCACATTTGTAAACATTTCCTTGTTTTGCGTGGCTTGGCTTGTCATTGTTATGGATCGCTGTGATTGTGTTTAAATGCTCCACAATGGGCATCAATGATGTTTTGGACATTACTAATGATGCAATGCAGATGCTAGACACAACATGTGATCTCAGGTCACCTACATAGCAGCACTTTATCAGGTCAGTTACCTGTTCCAGTTACCGGAACCGGGCCACCCGCCCGACTGCTCCGTCGAGCAGTTCGGCGCAATCGGCTTCGTGAAGAAAGGAATGAAGTACATGAATAAAGTATGGAAACGCAATCACAATCAGTACAAATGACATACAGCAGTGCATTTATGACAACATTCCAGTTGATCAAGTTTGGTTCCATTAACCTGTCATGAACTTGACCTGACTTGACCTCTGTGATCTAACATGACCTTGAAACTATATAGGATATCAATATACATGAAACAAGTCGCTAGTGTTGCCAAGAACACTTCCCTTTTGCAAATATATGGGAAGCGCATCAGCGCCGATTTTTGTAGTCTGGCGCTAGGATTTAAAAAAAAAAACTTTAACGGCCCCGAACTTGAAAATGTTTCGGTTGATTTCCATTTTTCTTGCTTTAAACGACGCGCCGGTCATTTATAAGTAGGTACGCAGAACATCGCGTATATCGACCGATAAAACCTGCAGGTACGAAAAACCGGAGGCGTGGGCGGATTCGCCCCCCCCCCCTCCAGTGCGCGTGTTAAGGCTCCGGCCAATTTTGCTAGGGGCCCGGCACATCTTTGTGACCTGGACTCTTTTTAAAAAGCTTTGTTGCTTTTTGTGCACCGATGCTATTTTTTAGGTATTGGCGCGTTTTCGCAGACCCCGAAGTGTTCATTTAGTGCCAGGTCTTTTTGTTCTATTTCTAGGATCATGTCGATTTGTTAGGGCCATAGCATATCATCACACTTCATATCCTCATGTGACCTTGTCAGGTCGCATCACGTGCGCGTAATCCTCTCGGTGGATTCTGAGATTCTGATAACCGTTCTCGCACTTGAAGTTTTTGAGGCCTACATGCTGTATCAAACCTCCATGTGCTTTGAGGGCCCCGTTGTGTCTTCATTCTCTTAGCTCCCGTTTGTATATTTAGAGCAGCAAAGAGTGTTTTAAGGGATGTCGCTTTTTCCAGCCTCGGTACGCTTTGAAGGGCCTGGTGCATTTTCGTCTTCCAGTTTCTTAGGGTCCCGCGGTATTTATTTGGCGTTCCTCGGTCATATTTGTGCGACCCCAGCACGATATTAGGGGACCGGTATATTTTATCGGGATCCCGTCTCGACTTTTCGGGCCCAGTCACGTGGTTCCGGGAGAATCCGACGTCAGTTTTCTGGGCTCGACACAGTTTTTGGTGACCTATTCTGAATTACGTAAAGTCTGAGCAACGGTTTCATTTTTCGGGCCCTCGATGGCATTTTTCGTGTCCCACCGCGATTTGTCGAGCTCCTGTATGTTTTTCGTTGCCGTATGCGATTTGTTAAGGCATCTGGTGGCATGTTTTGACCAGGGAGCGATTTTCCTGGCTCGGACATCTTTTTCGGAATCTCTGTTTATTTTGGATGGTTCTGGCTTGATTCTTGTCGGTTTCCGATGCGATTTTGTGGCCACGCTGTGCTTATTTGGGGACATTGACGCCAATTTTTGGGAGTCCCGAGGGAATTATTGATGCCTCGACCAGAATTTATGCGACTACCGACAGGAATTTTGGGTCCCATGTGCGACATTTTGTGGGTTTGGCGGTAGTTCACAGGGCGCGTTGTACTTATCTGACACCAGCGCGATTTTAGCGTCCCCCGGCACAAACTTTCGGGCCCGGTGCAAGTTTTTTGGTGTCCGCTGTATATATTTACTAGATGCACACTAACTCCACTGCCATGTTGGTGTGTTAAAAATCGATCCAAGCCACTACGTTCACCATTGGGTACGCATGCTAACCTGGCCTATCCTAGCATAGCTTAGTCTAACCTAGCCAAACCTAAACTAACCTAACTAAACCTAACCAAACCTAACCAAACCAAACAAAACCTAGCCAGACCTATCCAGACCTAACCAGACCTAACCAAACCTAGCCAAACCTATCCAAACATAACCAAATATAACCAAACCTAATCTAACTTAAACGAACCTAAACAAACCTAACCCAACCTAACCAATCCTAACCTAACCAAACCTAATAAAACCGAACCAATCCTAAACGAAATCTAACCAAATCGAACCGAACCTTAACGAAACCTAGCCTAACCAAACCAAACCTAACCTAACTTAGCCAAACCTAACCAAACCTAACCTAATATGACCTGACCCGACCTAACCCTAGCAGACCTCATTTAATCCTACCCTGTCCATTAAATTGACCTACGCTGCCCTTTTTCCCTACACTCCATACCCCGCTTCTCATGTTCGTATGTAAATATGACCGATACCAGAGATTGGGTGATGATTAAAATACTTCGTCAATATTGGTATACGGCCTGATACATAAAACATATACACCACAAATCCTGTGCGTAAGATGGCTCTTTATATATACTCTGTCTCGGAAGAATGGTCATGCCATACATATATCACAACGATGTGTGGCTCTATTTTGCTTAACATGGGCATTTGGTTACTTTATATAGTCGTCCTTAACCTAACATACCCTAGCCTAGCATGGCCTTACCAAAGCAGACCTGATTTGATCTGACCTAACCCTGCTCTTTCCTAACTTCATTTTCATATACGCAATAACACAGTTGTACTGCCCTGCATACACCATAAGTTATAATCACTTATATAAAATCCTTCCCACGGTAGATTGACTGGCGTGGTAGCACGTGCGACCTGTATAATTTTCGTACATAGTTCAGAAATGCCCGTATTTCCTGGTCAATCATTGTGGATATATTAAAAGCTAGCTTGATCTGCAAGATCCAGGAACGACTCAATGTTAGAAAAAATTGTAGATATATATTGTGACGTTTCGGCCATAGACCATTGTCAAACAATGCACTCGTTGCGATCGGCGAACAGGTCGAAAATTCAAATAACTGCAGGCACAAAAACTTGACAAAATCCATTCACCACCTCCACTGCGAGAAAAAAAGACTAAGAAAAAAAAAGAACACACGCACTTAGAAACGCCAAAAAGAAACGCCAAAAAGAAGAAGGGGAAAAAAACTAACGTACACATGCATATACATGGACGGCAGGTGAAAACCGTCGCGACACGAACGCGTCTACCTGGCGGCAAAGAGTACATAGTTGTGACATCAAGGTCCGTTTACACACATCAATATGCAATTCATTGGCCTTTCTCCAAGACCCTGCGCACGCGATAATAATTTGTTTCCTTCTTCTTCAGACACACGCAAAACATCGGTAAAACTGGTAGCCTACGATACATGCCATGACGATTGGTGGGAATTCATACTTGGTTTCAGCTCACGAATAAACAGGGATTCTAAGATTTTTAAGTCCGCGCCGTCTTTCGCTATGCCTAGGATATCTATATTGAAATTTTCATTGGTTTCATTGGTTTTCATTGGTAATTTTCAACCAATGAAGTTCGCTCAAGAAAACCCACTGATTCATCTATGCAATGAGCCGGTTGAGAAGGCGGAAAATGATGTTTGGTAATGCTTCAGGGCAGCCTTGATTGTAGGGAAAGTTGCTTCGATTTGCAAAATTTATAGGTATCGTATGAATCACAACCGTTTAAGCTATGCGTGTATACTACTTTGTATCCAAAATGTTGTCTAACCGAGATGCTGATGGGGTGGAAAGCAGAGCCTGTTTTGCTTGTCACGACACTTGTCACTCTCGTCGCGATGGCTGACCCCTGGCACACGGTAGGTGCCGATAGTCAAAGGGAAAACTGTAGCCAGTACATGGACCTGGGTAATACAAACAACGGCGTACCGTGACTTTTATCCGTTTCACAGTACCAGATCCAATCGTGAAAAACGAGGAAAACGGTCGCCTATTATTTACACCCTTCCTCCGGGTGCACGTGCCACGTGCGGCAAAAATGTGTGCACTGCCACGCTTCGAGATTGTCTTGACTGTGCCGTGGTGTCAGTCCAGTGGTCTTGGCTGTGCAGTGGTTTGGTGTCCATCGGTCCATTGGTTTGCGAGCTATGCCGGTTGAAACCGAGCCGATTCGGCGCACGAAAATTGATCATATTCCGACTTAAAAATCCCCGTTTTACATGCTAAACCAATTGACGACGGAGTATTTCGGCGCAACCCTTTCTCCAATCACATCGGTGTCGCTCACGTGCAGCACATTTACTCGTTCGCACGGAAAGTGTGCCCAATGGGTAGTCAACACTCTGGGCTTTCACGTGGTGTGACACATTCCTCGTTCACCACGATGTGAGCCGAGTCGGGTGCCTAGTTATAGAAAGATTAGAAGCTCTTTACCTTCAAGAGACTTAATTTTTCAGTTAATTTTTTTAAAGACAAATGATCTTTATCCTTCTTTTGTAAAAAATCAACCTGAAAATGGAGAATAAATAATCCCAGCCATAGACTGCACCTAGGACAGAACCTTGGGATAAGACCATGGTGTGCTATCCCCTGTCGATATCACCTGGAACGCGGTCGAAGTGTGACATATCCATAACAGGTACAGAAAGCGGTCAGGAGCCACCTTTAACCTCAGCCGTTTTTCCAGTCGACACGTTGCCGGCACGCCAAGCGTTAGTCACGAGATGGCCAGTTGAAGTCGGATTTGGTCAAGTCAAACGCCAATTTCCTCTGAGCTCTCGTCTGACCCAAACATATGGATTATCATACAATAGGCAGACAGGGACCGATCGAAGTTGAAAAAAAATGATGGCTGCCCTTTGGATCGCTCTTGTTTTTTTTCACCTTAATGGTCTACAAGCAGTCTGGTTTTTCTTCCCTCTGGTTTTCGAAGCTTTTGGCTTCATGATTTACCTACACAAACAAGGTAGAGCCCGGACACCCACGGCTCGCCCTGGACGCCAGGTCCTCCGCTTCGCCTTCATGTTGCGAGTGGTATCCGGAGACCAGGACCTCAAAGAGCTCCCTCCAAATGTACTGTCACGAGTCATGTGTGTATGTCCTCTGTATGCCTGTTCGGTAGACCACTTTCTTTGTCTGCCGGCCGCCGTCTCTCTCCTCCCCTATCGTGCTTGTCAGATACCGGATGAAATATAAACGTCTTGGTAGCCTTTTCCTGACGAAAAATGTATCTAGCAGATGGGAATCGGCGTCCACTAAGGGACATTATAACATCCACGGCGTTAAAACTACCTTGCCGATGTGTTACATCTGTGCCATTAATATTATAAGTCAGCATTTATTCATGAACAAAACTTTATTGTAGGATGCAGTCATTTTTGCTAATACATGATAATAATATATATTGATAGCACACATAAATGATTAATTTCAATAGCACTTAAAACCGTAACTTATAAAATGTGTGCATGCTACGCTTTATGTGCAAGAACAAAACGTTTGCGGTACAGACTTCAACTTCTATCAATACTATTGTTTCCTAGCAACGCCCTTAATTGACCTCCCCTACCACTTCACCAAATCTCAACTGCTCCCCGTAGTTCTGCACCAATAACTTCAAGGAACAAAGGTGTGTTTATAGAGAGAAATGGTTAATTATGGTTTCCACTGTTCTTGATGTTGCTACTATCAATGCATTACACAGTGGGCCAGATCACCTTCAAAGTCGCTTATAAATCGAAGCGCCTGCCAGATGTGGCAATATAGTGTTTTCTGAGATTCTTCTGTGCGCTGAGTTCGATTATGTTGTCTATTTTGGCGTACCAAGTACTGGTAGCCCGTGAGAATGGGGGGGGGATAATTCATCGCATCAGGGTTGTTTGTGAATTGATACACGGACGGATGTCGATTCCAGCAGCTGCTGATCGCGGCTATGAATAGGATATTGCTGTACTTATCAAGGATCGGCTAATACAGTGTATAGTAGTAACAGCATTATAGTAGAAATGAATTATCCTAACATCAATATCGTACCTAAATTTAGCAGACAATTCGTGCAAGGCCGCATCTATATTTCGCATACATCGTGCAACACTACTCATGTCAACATTAGCATGTATGTGTGCACACAGGTGTGTATGTGGACATGCAAATCACACATGACCTACATATCTAATTAGTCACGTTACCTGTCAGCTGATTCCCACCGAAATCGCCAACACTATATTCAACTTACATTGTCTGGTGTGTGGTGTGTGTGTGCGTGTGTGACTTAGTCCTCTTCACTACAGTTCGAGTCGACAAGGCTCTCAGCTGAGTACGAGTGGGACGTCATCAGTGGCATACCGAGGGGGGCATAGGGGGAGGTGCCCCTCCTCCTGAGAAGTTATGAGGCCCCAAGAATCCCGCCGGGGTTCGGAAAAAATTGCGCCAGACTCCAAAAAAAATCCTGCTGGGGCCCCCAAAATCGTTCGGGGGCGATCGCCAAACAGTTGGTCAGTTAACGGTCGCGTTTCTCTTCGCGTCTGTTGACTTCAGTTCGAAGAACTCACGGACAGGACGTCCCCGCCCCGCTGAAGTGAACGGCCCACTCGTTGGCACTTATGTATGTCCATCAACGTGCCATTCAGCCAATCTTCGTGCTTGGGGACATATCGTTCCATGTGCCGTCCAGCCTGATTCAATCAGCTCGTGTCTTATGACGTTATGCAGGTATCATTTGCACTATTTCAATTTATCACCAGATAGTTGTGATCCTCTTTTACAGTCCAAAAGCCGAATTAAG
This sequence comes from Ashinkailepas kermadecensis, assembly GCA_034440615.1. Lineage (NCBI taxonomy): Eukaryota > Metazoa > Arthropoda > Thecostraca > Neolepadidae > Ashinkailepas > Ashinkailepas kermadecensis. The sequence goes on from JAOTOM010002659.1 coordinate 100,099, forward strand.
ATATCAACTGTCGTCTTGATAATACCCTCATCCTGTTCAATATGCCCAAAGAGTTGCTTTCGCCTGAACCAAACACGATATTACTCAGATCAACACGATGGACACTTGTGTAGCGCCGTACAGATAATGCTCTCTATTCTACCCGTGGCTTCAAATTGACGAAGCTCACCGGTGTGCGTCAGTGACCTGGATACTCCACATGCGCAGGTCGGGTGACAAGGCTGTCACCGTCACCCAACCCGTCCGTCTCATATTGAGCAGTCTCGCTCTCCGCTAATTTGACACCCATCTCATGCACCGTGGCGACAGCGGAAGGCCGCCGCGGAGGGCTGTCAGCTGACTGATGTGCCGCGCCGCTCCAGCACATCCAAACTACAACTGAAATTTACGGATTTAGCGAAAAAATGCTCAACTTTGGGCATTGGATCCACGATTTGAAGGCATTGGGTTATCGCTGCGTGTTAAAATATCCGCGGAACTCGGTGGAACTCACTGTATTGTCCTACACTGGGGATCTAGGGAATTATCTACGTAGAGGAGTAGGAACGGGCCCCTAGCAGGGCCCTCCGGCAGTGCCAGGGACACGTAGAATCTCAAGGATAGGGCGACCGGCCCAGCCACCCCCTTAGCTACGTCCCAGTTTGTGGCACTAACTGCGAAGATCAGCCGCAGGGAACAAATGATACCCACCCCTCCTCAGGCTTCTGGCTGCGCCATGGGATGTTTTGCATGTGCATGTATGGGCATCTAGTGCTTTACATCATTACAAATTATTTGTTCCAAGCTAGCACAAATAATGGTACCATATACTGAGCGACGTCAAACTGTTTTGATCTCGGGAACTATATGAACTACCATATAAATATTGCTACGAGAAAGCGCATGGCGCTTTGGCGTAATTGTATAGTTTATTTATGTGTTGCGCTCTCTTAGTTTTAGTGGAACTCCGCAAATATAAATTTTTGTTTCTCCGGCAGCTCTCGAGTCGTGTTCGCCTCAGTCCGGGCCTGTGCTCTGCGCTCCATTCCTCGATGGCTCTGTCCTCCTGAGCAGCTGGTAATGTGGTGTGCCATTCTGTGCAAAGGCTACATTACGATGTGACCTGTGCGTGATAACTGTCCTCGTAAGATTGGGTGGGTACTGCAGCCAGGAAATGGCTTGCTGTGCGTGATGGAATGTAACCTTTTCATACTATACCTGCCATCACACCGAGTAATGACGCTTCCCGAGGCATTGGCGATGTCACCAGAAAGAGAGAAAGCTGATTTAACCATAAATTGGGGTGTCATGTCCATACATAAATTGGGGTGACATATGCCACGAATCATGGCTCGCTAGTTTATGGCAGTGGTGTCACCATATTCTCACCCAGGGCTGTGGTGCTGAGCTTAAATTGACTTAAATTAAATACAACCTAAATCAAACTCATAACCATTTCTGCTCCTCTAAGAACCTTGCATATCAAACTTATATCAATGCGTCTACGATTTTCGCGAGCTGGGCATAACTCAGCTGGCCAAATCCAACGAAGCTCACACGTTTGGGGAAGGGTCTGCAGGGTAAATAATTTGCGGAGACTAAATTTCTTCCTCCCACTGGCGATTCGCTGGTTCATGGGATCCAAAACGTCAAACTGCGCAAAGCTAATGAAATGCAGCAAATTCACACAAACTGATTCGCACGGGCGCACCTCCTCGGATCATCGGGTGACTCGTAGTGCACATACGACACCCGGTGCGTAGGAGCATAAGTGTAGGAACAGCAAAAAACAAACACTCAGCCATGGAGAGGTGACAAATACCGACCAACACGGGGCCCAGACACAATCATTACTGCGATGTACAAATTATATCGGCCTGACACCTTAATAATATTACGCTTCATTGGTCCTCACAACTTTGGTGTGGGGGGGGGGGGCACATGTCTCACCTTTTCCTTTTTCTAGGCCTGTCTATGCTTGGGAAGTCCAAAGTTGTTCCGGGAGAAGAGGGACGATGGATTTCCCAGGTATGTTCTTCTCAGTTAACAACATAAAATCATGGCTTGCTTAGCACAGCCTCTCTCACGCCCAACAAACAGTTCTGGAATCCTCTACATAAAAGACGATTTATGACAGTGGCGTTAGCACAGAACTGCTAAAGTAGTCGATGCTATCCCATCTCTGTTTCTGTACCCAGAAACGCCAACAGAGTAGCCTTTCCCTGCTCTTACTTCGTCCCTCCCGACTGTTCCGTGCATTCATCAATATACAGTTTGCAGTTCAGTGCACGGGCGGAGACCCCAGGAGTGGGTGGGGATGTTGGAAATCAATGCTGTGTGCTGGGCTTGTGATCTCCGTTTCTGGGTGAGAAAACATGAAGCTGAAAACATACAGCTTTCCAAAAATGAGAATCTGGCCATGCAGTGTTGCAAATTATGGAGTTTTTGATTCGATTGGGCGATCCAGAGGGCCCGCTTCTAAAGATGACCCTTGAGTTGAAAGATATCTCCATCTACAGCTTAGTGAACAGCTTATACGTCACACACCGGTGATGGATAATACATGAGGGCGAAGTGGGCCTAGGCAGACCTGTTTCATAGCATGCTGGGAGGTCATGTTAACCAATGGTATGACATATCACGATTATGCATACCGTCATCTTTTTGGGGGATGGGGATCTATTTTAATCATTTAGTGTATATGTATTTTCTTTTCATTACTTTCAGGAGTATTCTATGGCTATTCGGAAGTCGTGGGAATTGACAGACAAAAATTCGAAGTAACAGATTTAGGATGTCTGCGTTTTTTCCTCGCATAATTGACTGCGGATCGAACGGTGTGATATTTTACTTCCTGAACGGGAATGCAATCGACACGGGTCGGTAGAAACGAAACAAAGTCTGCGAACACATGTCAGCTGCTGCAAAACTTGCACACTTTGCAATACAACGCATACTGACTAATTTTGTGAGGGTTGGAATTTTCCATTCTACTTCTTAGCGGATCAGTATCTGTTTGTTAGAGCTAGAAAACACAGAAGGAATTAGCTGGCAAGCGAAAGCGCTAATACGACGAACTTCCAAACTAACAGAGGATTTCTGAGAGGTGCTGGTCAGGCAATGCGCAAGCTAAATGCAGCATCATACTAGGACATGTTCGTACAATGTTCAAGAAGGATAAGCATGACATAGAAAGCGAAGAAGCACTAACAATATGGTCGTACAATACATTTACAAAGATAGGGACACTAATCTTGAATGGCGGCTGAGGGTTTTAGGAAATACTGCTGTTTGATGATTTATAACACTTCTTCAATTCGTTATAGGTTACATGAGGCGAACTATTTTTTTTAATGCTAATTTTCGTGCATTCTGGAGTCATTGTTATAACTGATGTGCACGTTTGATGGGGAGCATACAACACCTAGAAATTACCAACATAGTTGATATAGTTTATAAAAATGAGTTATGTAGGTACTTCTTCGAAATTTTCCAAGCATGCCTTATCGTCACTTTTCACACACAATTTGGTCCGACGCGTTTCGCTTTGTACGTCAATAACCAACAATATTTGTAATCGATTTTTACGTTGCGCCAGGCCCATTTTTCTAAGGTCAACTAAGAATGACATCCAAATGATTCTTGGCTTTGGAATATTTTAAAATAACTGATGAGGGGCGAATGACCCCTCCCTCTCTCTATTCCATTGCACATACATGTTAACACGCGAATGACCCTCCACTCTCTCCGGAACTGCGAGTTAGGCTTCCCACGATTCCAATGACTAAGGTTAGAGATGTGAAGCTTAGCATAACCTAAGACGGGCTACTCAGTGATGTTGCACCGATAGTTAGAAGCCGAGGTGAGCATAGATTAGGCTATACGGTGTCACAGAAACGTGTGCCCAGCCGATCCCGGGCCCAGGCTGGGATCGGCTGCAGCCGATCCCGTGCCCGCACCAAGCGGGAACCACGGCTGCACCGATCAGGCACCATGGCTGCACCAAGCAGGCACCACCGCGAAGCGGAGCGGACGTGCATGACGAATGTGGCCTGTCGTGTGTATTCACCAATGTTGTGCCATAACTGTGTTGGAAATATACGAGTGAATATGACCCGAAAAGGAAACAAGATAGCCCATGGGTAGAGCGCTGGTTTTTCAACCCAAAGACTGGGTGTCGTTCGGTCGCTTCTCGCTGTCGCTAAACATCCAGGTGAGCAATTTCCCGTATAACTTGGAATGGGTTTGTGCGTCGTGAAAGCTCGAATAAAAAACGGCAAGAAATTGTAACGAGTGTTTTGAATAGTTACGTGTCGTTTTCTAAATCGATGTTACGTGGCTCGCACGTCAAGATATCGATTATATATAATTTCAGTTGTAAAGATGATGCAGGACGAACGTGCAAATTACCTGGATCACAGCGAGCTCATTTAAGTAATCTATATAATAATACATATAGACTTAAAATGTAATACTGGAGGACATAGGTGGAGAGCTCTCGAGATTCCAGGGGGGGGCAGCAGCAAGATTTGCCCTCCCACAGGCAACATATCCAACTTAGAATGAAAAAGACATCGGTTCGGGCGTTGTCTCAGCCCCTCCTCTTGAATGTTGCATTTAGGTTGATTCTTCTTGTAGAGCAAAATTTTCCACAGATGGTTCAATGATGGTTCAACGAACCCAGGGATGGTCCTGACGCTCTTCCTCGGAATGCCAACCTCTACTGGAGGGCTACGCGCCCTGGTTAAATTTAAGTGTCCAATGATGTTGGAATCACGGATCGACTGTGGCCAGCTCCCGCTCTTGGCCACCAGGTTTGATTTGTGACGCCATGTGCAAAATGTAAATTTAATTGTTTTCTTCAACAACTGACATAAGTTATTATTTGTCCAATGCCTCACTGTAATATATGAAAACTGGCCCCACATACGTGACAATGTAAACCCGAAAATAAAATGGAATTTCTGCATATTTTTCCGGGTTGCATCTCAAGCAGGTTTTTGGGATCGCCTTTGCTATCCCCCAACCCAAATTAAAATGACATGTCAGAGCCACTGTGTGCACGCACTATTTTACCGCAATCCACCCTTAACAAACATTCCCCGGGCTGTCGCACCGTGTTTAAAACTACCTAGCGTACATGCGTAAGCTTGTCTACGACTATTATCCTGCTACATGAAAGCCGAAACATCGAGCATTATGATCGGAATATAACCCTATGTGTAGTGCCATGCTACTGGATTATGTCAATTTTTTTTGCGGAACCACACACATAAGTTCCGACACTATAACTACAAGACAAAATTAAAACAGGAAATATCTGAACTTCAGCTCCAATTTCCGACCACAAAATGAAATGATACTATACGAAAATAGCGAAAATAGCTTTTCATTTTATCGCATAAAGTGTAGCAAGACATAAAGCGTGGCTGCATTCTGCAGAATTTCACCACTGCTGAGCTGATTAATCCGAGGTGCTTTAGATGTACGCAAAAATAATCGCACATGAGTAATACATGAGTAATTTTTTCCTTGATGGTTCGGAAAGGTGGTTCGGAAACTTGAAAACTTTTCGCCCGATTTACATTTTTCTTTTCTTCCATTTTCTTGAACGACGCGCCGGTCATTTCTAAGCAGGTACGCAGAAAATCACGTATATCGACCGGTAAAATCTGCATTTATGTACGAAAAACCAGACGGGTGGGCGGATTTCGCCCCCCCCCCCCCGTCCAGTGCGCGTGTTAACGCCGTGCTGGTCAATGGCATGCCTGCAGGTAGCCCGGTATTACCGACAGCCACCACGCCACGGAACATGGCACCCTCCGACCGCCGAACCGGCGCGAGGGGATCAGGTGTCAGACCGGAGGGGAGGTCTGACAGGTGATCGTTCTTTCGAGATATGGCAATGGGCAGCCCTCCAGGGTACGACTATTACCAGGGTACGACTAGCCGAAATATTGCGGTCGAAAAATGCAAGTATGCGTGAGAATCACCATGTAATGAACATTTTAAGCTAGCCATGAAATCTGATACAAACAGGTCTGAGCGGTGTGTTCGTGCTATGCATCCGCCACTGCGCCGCATATCAGCTTCCCACGGGACGACAGCCGTTTCCAGAGTTCTGGAAAGCTAACAATGCGCGCACACCACACGCGTATTCAATGACACATCCTGCCATCTAGTGAGAAATCCGTCCACTTTCGCGCCACGGACGCTGCGTTTTCTCCGTCCCTTCCCCAGACAGCTGATCAATGGCGTTACCAGGGTACGACTAGCCGGCATATTCCAGTCGAAAAATGCAAGTATTGCGTTAGAATCGCAATGTAATGAACATTTTATGCTAGCCATGAAATCTGATACAAACCGGTCTGAGCAGTGTGTTCGTGCTATGCATCCGCCACTGCGCCGCATATCAGCTTCCCACGGGACGACAGCCGGTTCCCGAGGTCTGGAAAACTAACAATGTGCGCACACCACACGCATATTCAATGACACATCCTGCCATCTAGTGAGAAATATTGTGATCTATACTTCAACGTTCAATCGCATGACATTCATTCAATATCCGTTGTTATAAGACCTATACCGTGCTGCTACCTAGCGATAGCTATCTGAAGTGATGCTTCTAGAAAATAGTGGAGTTCTTGAATCTGTGGAGGTTGCGAGCTGTGGAGGTTATGAACGCTTCGCAGTTGTGGAGGTTACGAGCTGTGGAGGTTACGACCGCTTGGAGTTGTGGAGGTTATGACCTGTGGAGGTTATGAACGCTGCGGACTTGTGGAGGTTGTGAGCTGTGGAGGTTACGACCGCTTGGAGTTGTGGAGGTTATGACCTGTGGAGGTTATGAACGCTGCGGACTTGTGGAGGTTGTGAGCTGTGGAGGTTATGAGCGCTTCGTAGTTGTGGAGGTTGTGAGCTGTGGAGGTTATGACCTGTGGAGGTTACGAGCGCTTCGGGTATATTGAATTTGTGGAGGTTATGAACTGTGGAGGTTATGATCTGTGGAGGTTATGATACGCTGTCATAACGGAGATGTATCAAATGATAATATATCATATGATGACAGCTCATACTACAGCGTGGATTCGTGGGTCACCGCTCTCTGTGGGCCGCACCGGCTGGGAGCAGGCCCACCGGAAACGAGATCTGCACGGGTCGGGGACAACTCGCCCAGCGCCCGTGAGCGTAGCAAACATGGCCGCCGGCCGGCGGCCGTGCGGAAACATCTGGTTCAAGTAGTACGGGCGTGGAGTAGTACGCGTTCGACGTCACCACCACATAAAGGGAGTAACCTAGACAAAACAAACACAAACGCCTCCAAGACGACACTGACCCCAACAAACTCAGACGACTGCAACAAGACCAACCACTCCAGACCACTGCGACCAGCGACAGAAGATGAGACCAGCGACCTCGAAACAACTCTTATTACCCCCCCCCACCCCCCTTTCCCATACCAAGACGTAACCAGACAACCCCTATGACCCCTCCAACTTCCCCCTCCCAGATTTAACTAGAAACCCCCTACCAAACAACCAACCCCTATCACTTCCCACTTCCCCCTTCCAGACTTAACCACACACCTACCAACCCATCCCTCCAACTATCTCCCCCAACACCGACCCCGCCCCCGACCTCGCCACCCTACAATTGTTGCATTGTTGCATTGTCATTTATATACTGTTGTTCAACAATGCTTGTTCTTGTCAACAATGCTTGTCAGAAAAATGAAAATCGGCCGAAGATTTTTCGAGTTTGGGGCCGTTAAAGTCCAAAAATTTCGTAGCGCAGACCACAAAAATCGGCGCTGATGGTCTTCCCGTATATCCGCAAAAGGGAAGTGTTTTTGGCAATACTAGCGACTTGTTTGATGTATATTGATATGCTATATAGATTCAAGGTTATGTTAGGTCACCGAGGTCAAGTCAGGTCAAGTTCATGACAGGTTAATGGAACCAAACTTGGTGAACTGGAATGTTGTCATAAATGCACTACTGTTTGTCATTTCTACGTTGTCACGACATTTCTATGTTGAATTTGTTTGAACTCGTCCCACGTATGTTATCGCGCTACACCCTACACGCTACACTAACATTCCCTATTGCTTTAGCACTACAGGTAGTGGGGGTTTCGTTGGCTGTGATGGTGGTCCCTCAGTCGCCATTGGATGCCCCCCCCCCCCTTCACTATTCCGCCAGTAATAATATCCTAGAAGGGGGCCTGCTATGTTGAATTTCTCTGTGCACTACTCGTCCCACGTATGTTATCGCGACAGCGTATCATAACCTCCACAGATCATAACCTCCACAGTTCATAACCTCCACAAATTCAATATACCTGAAGCGCTCGTAACCTCCACAGGTCATAACCTCCACAGCTCACAACCTCCACAACTACGAAGCGCTCATAACCTCCACAGCTCACAACCTCCACAAGTCCGCAGCGTTCACAACCTCCACAGGTCATAACCTCCACAACTCCAAGCGGTCGTAACCTCCACAGCTCACAACCTCCACAAGTCCGCAGCGTTCATAACCTCCACAGGTCATAACCTCCACAACTCCAAGCGGTCGTAACCTCCACAGCTCGTAACCTCCACAACTGCGAAGCGTTCATAACCTCCACAGCTCGCAACCTCCACAGATTCAAGAACTCCACTATTTTCTAGAAGCATCACTTCAGATAGCTATCGCTAGGTAGCAGCACGGTATAGGTCTTATAACAACGGATATTGAATGAATGTCATGCGATTGAACGTTGAAGTATAGATCACAATATTTCTCACTAGATGGCAGGATGTGTCATTGAATATGCGTGTGGTGTGCGCACATTGTTAGTTTTCCAGACCTCGGGAACCGGCTGTCGTCCCGTGGGAAGCTGATATGCGGCGCAGTGGCGGATGCATAGCACGAACACACTGCTCAGACCGGTTTGTATCAGATTTCATGGCTAGCATAAAATGTTCATTACATTGCGATTCTAACGCAATACTTGCATTTTTCGACTGGAATATGCCGGCTAGTCGTACCCTGGTAACGCCATTGATCAGCTGTCTGGGGAAGGGACGGAGAAAACGCAGCGTCCGTGGCGCGAAAGTGGACGGATTTCTCACTAGATGGCAGGATGTGTCATTGAATACGCGTGTGGTGTGCGCGCATTGTTAGCTTTCCAGAACTCGGGAACCGGCTGTCGTCCCGTGGGAAGCTGATATGCGGCGCAGTGGCGGATGCATAGCACGAACACACCGCTCAGACCTGTTTGTATCAGATTTCATGGCTAGCTTAAAATGTTCATTACATGGTGATTCTCACGCATACTTGCATTTTTCGACCGCAATATGTCCGCTAGTCGTACCCTGGTAATAGTCGTACCCTGGAGGGCTGCCCATTGCCATATCTCGAAAGAACGATCACCTGTCAGACCTCCCCTCCGGTCTGACACCTGATCCCCTCGCGCCGGTTCGGCGGTCGGAGGGTGCCATGTTCCGTGGCGTGGTGGCTGTCGGTAGTACCGAGCTGCCTGCAGGCATGCCATTGACCAGCACGGCGTTAACACGCGCACTGGACGGGGGGAGGGGGGCGGGGCGAAATCCGCCCACCCGTCTGGTTTTTCGTACATAAATGCAGATTTTACCGGTCGATATACGTGATTTTCTGCGTACCTGCTTAGAAATGACCGGCGCGTCGTTCAAGAAAATGGAAGAAAAGAAAAATAGAAATCGGGCGAAAAGTTTTCAAGTTTCCGAACCACCTTTCCGAACCCTCAAGGAAAAAATTACTCATGTATTACTCATGTGCGATTATTTTTGCGTACATCTAAAGCACCTCGGATTAATCAGCTCAGCAGTGGTGAAATTCTGCAGAATGCAGCCACGCTTTATGTCTTGCTACACTTTATGCGATAAAATGAAAAGCTATTTTCGCTATTTTCGTATAGTATCATTTCATTTTGCGGTCCGAAATTGGAGCTGAAGTTCAGATATTTCCTGTTTTAATTTTGTCTTGTAGTTATAGTGTCGAACTTATGTGTGTGGTTCCGCCAAAAAATTGACATAATCCAGTAACATGGCACTACACATAGGGTTATATTCCGATCATAATGCTCGATGTTTCGGCTTTCATGTAGCAGGATAATAGTCGTAGACAAGCTTACGCATGTACGCTAGATAGTTTTAAACACGGTGCGACAGCCCGGGGAATGTTTGTTAAGGGTGGATTGCGGTAAAATAGTGCGTGCACACAGTGGCTCTGACATCTCATTTTAATTTGGGTTGGGGGATAGCAAAGGCGATCCCAAAAACCTGCTTGAGATGCAACCCAGAAAAATATGCAGAAATTCCATTTTATTTTCGGGTTTACATTGTCACGTATGCGGGGCCAGTTTTCATATATTACAGTGAGGTATTGGAAAAATAATAACTGATGTCACTTGTTGAAGAAAACAATTAAATTTACATTTTGCACATGGCGTCACAAATCAAACCTGGTGGCCAAGAGCGGGAGCTGGCCACAGTCGATCCGTGATTCCAACATCATTGGACACTTAAATTTAACCAGGGCGCGTAGCCCTCCAGTAGAGGTTGGCATTCCGAGGAAGAGCGTCAGGACCATCCCTGGGTTCGTTGAACCCTCATTGAACCATCTGCGGAATATTTTGCTCTACAAGAAGAATCAACCTAAATGCAACATTCAAGAGGAGGGGCTGAGACAACGCCCGAACCGATGTCTTTTTCATTCTAAGTTGGATATGTTGCCTGTGGGAGGCCAAATCTTGCTGCTGCCCCCCCCCTCCTGGAATCTCGAGAGCTCTCCACCTATGTCCTCCAGTATTACATTTTAAGTCTATATGTATTCTTATATAGATTACTTAAATGAGCTCGCTGTGATCCAGGTAATTTGCACGTTCGTCCTGCATCATCTTTACAACTGAAATTATATATAATCGATATCTTGACGTGCGAGCCACGTAACATCGATTTAGAAAACTACACGTAACTATTCAAAACACTCGTTACAATTTCTTGCCGTTTTTTATTCGAGCTTTCACGACGCACAAACCCATTCCAAGTTATACGGGAAATTGCTCACCTGGATGTTTAGCGACAGCGAGAAGCGATCGAACGACACCCAGTCTTTGGGTTGAAAAACCAGCGCTCTACCCATGGGCTATCTTGTCTCCTTTTCGGGTCATATTCACTCGTATATTTCCAACACAGTTATGGCACAACATTGGTGAATACACGCGACAGGCCACATTCGTCATGCACGTCCGCTCCGCTTCGCGGTGGTGCCTGCTTGGTGCAGCCATGGTGCCTGATCGGTGCAGCCGTGGTTCCTGCTTGGTGCGGGCACGGGATCGGCTGCAGCCGATCCCAACCTGGGCCCGGGATCGGCTGGGCACACGTTTCTGTGACACAGTATAGCCTAATCTATGCTCACCTCGGCTTCTAACCATCAGTGCAACATCACTGAGTAGCCCGTCTTAGGTTATGCTAAGCTTCACATCTCTAGCCTTAGTCATTGGAATCGTGGGAAGCCTAACTCGCAGTTCCGGAGAGAGTGGAGGGTCATTCGCGTGTTAACATGTATGTGCAATGGAATAGAGAGAGGGGGGGGGGGTCATTCGCCCCTCACCAGTTATTTTAAAATATTCCAAAGCCAAGAATCATTTGGATGTCATTCTTAGTTGACCTTAGAAAAATGGGCCTAGCGCAACGTAAAAAATGATTATAAATATTGTTGGTTATTGACGTACAAAGCGAAACGCGCGGACCAAATTGTGTGTGAAAAGTGACGATAAGGCATGCTTGGAAAATTTCGAAGAAGTACCTACATAACTCATTTTTATAAACTATATCAACTATGTTGGTAATTTCTAGGTGTGGTATGCTCCCCATCAAACGTGCACATCAGTTATAAAAATGACTCCAGAAAGCGACGAAAATTGGCATAAAAAAATAGTTCGCCTCATGTAACCTATAACGAATTGAAGAAGTGTTATAAATCATCAAACAGCAGTATTTCCTAAAACCCTCAGCCGCCATTCAAGATTAGTGTTCCTATCTTTGCAAATGTATTGTACGACCATATTGTTAGTGCTTCTTCGCTTTCTATGTCATGCTTATCCTTTTTGAACATTGTACGAACATGTCCTAGTATGATGCTGCATTTAGCTTGCGCATTGCCTGACCAGCACCTCTCAGAAATCCTCTGTTAGTTTGGAAGTTCGTCGTATTAGCGCTTTCGCTTGCCAGCTAATTCCTTCTGTGTTTTCTAGCTCTTCCAAACAGATACTGATCCGTTAAGAAGTAGAATGGAAAATTCCAACCCTCACAAAATTAGTCAGTATGCGTTGTATTGCAAAGTGTACCAGTTTTGCAGCAGCTGACATGTGTTCGCAGACTTTGTTTCGTTTCTACCGACCCCTGGCGATTGCATTCCCGTTCAGGAAGTAAAACATCACACCGTTCGATCCGCAGTCAATTATGCGAGGAAAAAACGCAGACATCCTAAATCTGTTATTTCGAATTTTTGTCTGTCAATTCCCACGACTTCCGAATAGCCATAGAATACTCCTGAAAGCAATGAAAAGAAAATACATATACACTAAATGATTAAAATGGATCCCCATCCCCCAAAAAGATGACGGTATACATAATCGTGATATGTCATACCATTGGTTAACATGACCTCCCAGCATGCTATGAAACAGGTCTGCCTAGGCCCACTTCGCCCTCATGTATTATCCATCACCGGTGTGTGACGTATACGCTGTTCACTAAGCTGTAGATGGAGATATCTTTCAACTCAAGGGTCATCTTTAGAAACGGGCCCTCTGGGTCGCCCAATCGAATCAAAAACTCCATAATTTGCAACACTGCATGGCCAGATTCTCATTTTTGGAAAGCTGTATGTTTTCAGCTTCATGTTTTCTCACCCAGAAACGGAGATCACAAGCCCAGCACACAGCATTGATTTCCAACATCCCCACCCACTCCTGGGGTCTCCGCCCGTGCACTGAACTGCAAACTGTATACTGATGAATG
>JAOTOM010002660.1:0-22500 GCA_034440615.1 Ashinkailepas kermadecensis
GTCTAAACCAGACACAGTAGAGTGTAACGTGTCGTGTGGCACCCTCGACACACACGAGTCTAAACCAGACAGTGTAGAGTGTGACGTGTCGTGTGGCACCTCGACACACACGAGTCTAAACCAGACACAGTAGAGTGTGACGTGTCGTATGGCACCTCAACACACCAGTCTAAACCAGACACAGTAGAGTGTGACATGTCGTGTGACACCTCGACACACACGAGTCTAAACCAGACACAGCAGAGTGTGATGTGACGTGTCGTGTGGCACCTCGACACACACGAGTCTAAACCAGACACAGTAGAGTGTGACGTGTCGTGTGGCACCTCAACACACACCAGTCTAAACCAGACACAGTAGAGTGTGACATGTCGTGTGACACCTCGACACACACGAGTCTAAACAAGACACAGCAGAGTGTGATGTGACGTGTCGTGTGGCACCTCGACACACACGAGTCTAAACCAGACACAGTAGAGTGTGACGTGTCGTGTGGCACCTCGACACATACGAGTCTAAACCAGACACAGCAGAGTGTGACATGACGTGTCGTGTGGCACCTCGACACACACGAGTCTAAACCAGACACAGTAGAGTGTGACATGTCAGTGTGGCACCTCGACACACACGAGTCTAAACCAGACACAGTAGAGTGTGACATGACGTGTCATGTGGTACCTCGACACACACCAGTCTAAACCAGACACAGTAGAGTGTGACGTGTCGTGTGGCACCTCGACACACACGAGTCTAAACCAGACACAGCAGAGTGTGACGTGTCGTGTGGCACCTCGACACACACCAGTCTAAACCAGACACAGCAGAGTGTGATGTGACGTGATATGTGGCACCTCGACACAGCAGAGTGTGATGTGACGTGACATGTGGCACCTCGACACAGCAGAGTGTGATGTAACGTGTCATATGGCACCTCGACACACACCAGTCTAAACAAGACACAGTAGAGTGTGACGTGTCGTGTGGCACCTAGACACATACGAGTCTAAACCAGACACAGCAGAGTGTGACGTGGTGTGGCCTACGTCTAAACCAGACACAGCAGAGTGTGAATGACGTGTCGTGTGGCACCTCGACACACACGAGTCTAAACCAGACACAGTAGAGTGTGACGTGTCATGTGGCACCTCGACACACACCAGTCTAAACCAGACACAGTAGAGTGTGACGTGTCGTGTGGCACCTCGACACACACGAGTCTAAACCAGACACAGCAGAGTGTGATGTGACGTGACATGTAGCACCTCGACACAGCAGAGGGTGATGTGACGTGTCATATGGCACCTCGACACAGCAGAGTGTGACGTGACGTGTCATGTGGCACCTGGACACACACTCGCCTGCACCAGACATAGCAGAGTGCGATGTGACGTGACATGTGGCACCTCGACACAGCAGAGTGTGATGTGACGTGACATGTGGCACCTCGACACAGCAGAGTGTGATGTGACGTGACATGTGGCACCTCGACACAGCAGAGTGTGATGTGACGTGACATGTGGTACCTCGACACAGCAGAGTGTGATGTGACGTGTCATATGGCACCTCGACACAGCAGAGTGTAACGCGTCATGCGGTACTTCGACACAGCCGAGTGTGGCGTGACGTGTCATGTGCCATGTTGACACAGCAGAGTGTGATGTGACGCCCTGACACGCCCTCGTGTGCTGCCACGGCGCCACGTCTCTGATGTGTTGACACTGTATAATACCCTGACCTTTCGTCACACAAGGTGGCGAATAGTCATTAAACTGAGTTATTGATTGCTGGCATTGGCTGCTGATAGGGAACAATTAATTAGTGACTGCTGGTAATCACGGTTTATGGGGAGTATTTAGTTAGTATCTGGTGGTATTAAATGTTGATGGGGAAAATTTAGTTAGTTAATGTTGGTATTATTTACTTACTATTGGTATTGTCTGCTGTTGGCGAACATTTAATAAGTTACTGCTGGTATTGTCTGCTGATGGGGAGCATTTCATTGCACGGAATATGGCATCACTGCATGGCATGAAAACGAATGCATATATGATCGTGATCCATTCCGAGTGTGCCACGCCATCTGCTGGGTGGTTCTGGCTCCAGGGGACGGTGCTGGCGACACACAGAGCCATCATGTCCTCGACTCACCATGTTTGTGGTTCGTCACGGCCGGGGACGACAAACGAGACGAGATGAGACGCGACGCCGTGCAGCCGCACCAGACGACATGGAACAAAGTAGAGACGGTGGTTACTAGCGGACCGGTGCCAGCATCTCTCGCCACAGAACATTCAGTAGGGTGGAGGGCATGGCCCCCGGCCTCTCACCTCAGGCAGATCTGGGATCAACAGGCTGTTCCAGACGCAACTTTTGAAAGCAATGCCAGTGTACTGGAAAGTTTGACGGTTCAAACGAAAACACTGAGTGTGCCCAGTCACACAACATTTCTTTCACTCAGGTCGCAGAATTGAGGGATAAATCAAATGTGGGAGGGCAGATTTAACCACGAAGGAGATATTTCAATGGAGGTAAGCAGAAAACATGTATTTCCGAGGAAATATTGAAGAGGGGAACAGACCAAGGTTCTTGAAATACTGGAAGGAAAATGTCATTCGTTCCAAACCGAGAATACTCATGATGTACGGCAATCAGGCATTTTGCCCAAAATCCAACATAAGCATACCATTGTCGAGCTTCACCCCCATTGCCACTCGTCATGGTATTAACATGCATCAACTCAGTTTCTGGGTGAGGGCATATGAAATTACCATTCCATCACTGGTGAAAGCAAATTTGGCCAAAGGCCTTGTCCACGCCATCCTTTGGCGCTTCTGGAAGGTCGGAATCCGACGAAATTTCAAACATTCTCAGCTTGGATGAATTCAGTTACTTGCACAGCTGCCATTTGATTTGTTGATTAGTTCCGACGATAGTTGTTCTAATCAAACATTGCTATCCATAATCGATAATCCTGGGTATGTATCAACTCCAGAAACATTTAATATGAAATTGTTGCTTCAGAAAGATGCGCCTCATTTTAGCGGCGATGCACTTGCAATGGAGAGGAGAAATTATATTGATACCCTTTCCGACTTGTTCATGGATTCAGGGACCCCGGTCCGACTTTTTGGGAGCTCCCGCGCGATTTTCAGGGCCTGGCCCGATCTTTTGGGACCCTAGGGCGATTTTCAGGGCCCAGCGACGTCTTGGGGCCTCATCGTGATTTTAAAAGACCGCGGTGCGACTTTTGGGGCCCCGCGTTATTTTCAGGGGTCCAGATGCGAGCTTTTGAGACCCCAAGCGTGATTTTCATGGCCCAACTAGACAACACCAAGGCCAAGCACCTGCTGACAGGCCTCCAGCTGACGGATCCAAGACAGCGCAAAGGCCAAGCACCTGCTGACAGGCCTCCAGCTGACGGATCCAAGACAGCGCAAAGGCAAAGCACCTGCTGACAGGCCTCCAGCTGATGGATCCAAGATAGCACAAAGGCCAAGCACCTGCTGACAGGCCTCCAGCTGATGGATCCAAGACAGCGCAAAGGTAACACACCTGTTGACAGGGCACCGGCTGATGGTCGTTCCACATGTAGGAAGTGTTGCAAGGTGACGTGCGCATCATAAATGAGATGGATTTGCATTTTTATGGATCCAGCTGCAGCTGCAGCACAACTGACTGCTGATTACGAGGGGCCTGCTGATTACGAGGGGTCTGCTGATTACGAGGGGTCTGCTGATTACGAGGGATCTGCTGATTACGAGGGGTCTGCTGATTACGAGGGGTCTGCTGATTACGAGGGGTCTGCTGATTACGAGGGGTCTGCTGATTACGAGGGGTCTGCTGATCATTCTCCATCACCTTTTACTAAAATGCGTCTCCAAGCTGCTCCGGACGACTTACGTCTCAAAATTCATTTCCCAGAGGAACTAGGAGAGGAATATGCACCCTGCGGAGGACATGTGCGATGCATGCAATCTGGTAGGGAGGCATTCAGCTAAATGGATGCGGTTTGGGACGACGAGAACACGTGATGTTGTTTTCTAGTTTGCAGGATTACGTATTGTCATCACTCTATTACCATTATGCAAAGCGATAATTCGAATGGTGAGTATTAGTGACGTTGAGACTTACCTATATGGCGCGTAACTTTCATTGCATCATTTCTCATAATGTTTTCGTAATCTATTGAGAGATAGGTTGCCACATGATGACTTTGTCGTCTCTGCAGCCTTGCAGCCGCATGCCTGTGGGTCGCACTGTGACACACAGGTGTGCCGCTACCACAATGCTCCGCTACCATCGCATGGCTTCATGACCGCCTGACGAAACATCGTTGGCATGTGTCCGTGAACGTGTTGGTTTTATGCCGTAGCTGGCCCGTTCTTCTTGTGGGAGGACAGCGAGACAGATTCTGAATACACTTCAAGAAGTGTCCGAAGGCACCTCTGGCTCCAAGGGAAGTCATTGAGGTCGCCACGGGTCTTTTATAGGATGAAGAGACGAGAGGATTCAAGGGTACATACTTCGCATGCTACACTGCGGGCGTAATGTCGAATTGCATGAAGCTTGGGGACCGCGTCCCCCCCCCCCCCCCCACCCACCCCACGCGGTGACGACATCCGTGAGCGATGTTGAAATTAGGAACAGGTTTTCTTTAACCAGCAGAAAAAAAGAGCTGAAGTGTGTGAGCCGGCTCAACGATGACGAGTTTGAGAGTCAATATTGCAACCGCACATCCTAGAACCACGAAATGGGCAAGATCATGCAGCTTCATGCGCTAAGCGCGAACGGTTTTGAGTTATGAGTTTGTTTTAACCGATTTCATTTTCCCTTACGAAGTTTCAATTTGATAATTATTTTCTATACAGTGAATAAGCTTGTTTAAGTTTGAATAACTGATGTTTTCTTTTTGCCGGACAATCATATTCTTTTTACATGGTTCCTTGCCCCGCTTTACTTTGCTTTTCGATGATAAATCGACAGGTCTGGAACTCCAACGTACTCTGGTAGAGTTACCATTCCATTTTATTTATTTATTATATCATTCTATGGGTACCTAATTAGAATGCTAGAGACTGTGTCCGTGTAGGGCACGGTGTTTAATATCGGGCACTGGCTTGTACACATGCCCTATTATGTTGCCTTCCTCTAAGTGTATCTTAATGCCCGCTTTTGTTGATGACATTGTTGTTGTTGTTGTTGCTGCCGTTGACTTCGGTCTCGCTGGCAATGAGCGGCCGCACTGCTCGTCTGTGCTTCAGACTCGGCTTGTCCTTGGCTCACATTCAGAACTCGACTTGTCTGTCCAGTTGTGGAGGCTGGACGTGTCGCTGGTCAGCCGCCCACCAGGGTTCACCAGTTCATCGGCCTGCCTGCCTCTCACCGACAGCCGCTTCTTATCGGAGATCAGGCGGCGGCCACTGAGCTGTGGTGGAGATCAGGCGGCGGTCACTGGGCTGTGGCGGAGATTAGGCGGCAGCCACTGGGCTGTAGCGGAGATCAGGCGGCGGCCACTGGGCTGTGGCGGAGATCAGGCGGCGGTCACTGGGCTGTGGCGGAGTAGGGCGGCGGTCACTGGGCTGTGGCGGAGATTAGGCGGCGGTCACTGGGCTGTGGCGGGATCAGGCGGCGGCCACTGGGCTGTGGTGGAGATCAGGCGGCGGTCACTGGGCTGTGGTGGAGATCAGGCGGCGGTCACTGGGCTGTGGCGGAGATCAGGCGGCGGTCAGGCTGGGGGGGGCTGGGCTGTGGTGGAGATTAGGCGGCGGTCACTGGGCTGTGGTGGAGATCAGGCGGCGGCCACTGGGCTGTGGTGGAGATCAGGCGGCGGCCACTGGGCTGTGGTGGAGATCAGGCGGCGGCCACTGGGCTGTGGCGGAGATCGGGCGGCGGTACGGGCTGTGGGGGGGCGGCGGTCACTGGGCTGTGGCGGAGATCAGGCGGCGGTCACTGGGCTGTGGCGGAGATCAGGCGGCGGTCACTGGGCTGTGGCGGAGATCAGGCGGCGGCCACTGGGCTGTGGCGGAGATCAGGCGGCGGCCACTGGGCTGTGGCGGAGATCAGGCGGCGGCCACTGCGCTGTGGCGGAGATCAGGCGGCGGCCACTGGGCTGTGGCGGAGATCAGGCGGCGAAAGCCACTGGGCTGTGGCGGAGATCAGGCGGCGGCCATGGCTGTGGCGGAGATCAGGCGGCGGCCACTGGGCTGTGGAGATCAGGCGGCGCGTCCTAGGACCAGACCGCTCTGGCCCAGTCGTCTGACGTCTGCCGTCTGCGGTTCGGCGGCCCGTCCCAGGACCGGACCGCTCTGCAGCTGGGGTTAGACGGGGACGGACCGGTGGTGCCCCAGGACCGGACCGTCCTGGTGCCACCGTCTGCCGTCTGCCGTCTGCCGTCCGACGGCACCCCATCGATGCCGGCCTGGCCGCCGCCCCGGCCGGGTCACACGGCGTGTCAGTCAGCTGGCCGGGCGGCCAGTCAGCTGCACTGATGAGTCACGCCGCGCACCGCCCCGCACCCGAGATCGAGGTCGGGACGGAGCGCGACGCCGACACGGGCCGGTTCTCTGTCGTCGAGAGCGGACGCCGCGCCGTGCGGTAGCGACCAATGCCAGTGGTCCGGGGCGGCCCCACCAGATCTTGTGATTTCCCAGACGATGGCAGACGCTGGCTGACACGCATGAGTGCACTATGCGATCAGGGATGTCACAGAGGATTGGTCCATTACCACAAATATGGTCGGCAGTTGCAGGTGTGCATTGTCCAGCGATTGACCAAATAATTAACAGCCAGAAAATGTCTCCTACCGCAGGTGGCGTCATTTGTTTATCACATTTCGGGGCCGGCAGACAGCCACGTTCTGCCACGCGAAACGAAATCTCAGCTCTGGCAGTTACAGGTGACCGCATCATGCATGCTATAATATATAGATAATGCTACAATAGATATAATATATTCTTGCTATTATAGACGTAGACGAGTGATTGATGCCGGGGGTAGCAGATGCAGGCGAGTGCTTGATGCCTGGGGTAGCAGGTACAGACGAGCGCTTGATGCCTGGGATAGCAAATGCAGACGAGTGCTTGATGCCTGAGGTAGCAGGTACAAACGAGTGCTTGGTGCCTGGGGTAACAGATGTAGGCGAGTGCTTGATGCCTGGGGTAGCAGGCACAGACGAGCGCCTAAACCATGGAGTAGCAGGTACAGGTGACTGCTAAATGCCAGAGATGTTTACATAATGAGATGATGAGATACTTCTTGGGATGACTAGGCCTATTGCCTATGTCTGGTCACTCTGCTAATGTCTAAGCTGTACACTCGAGCAAAGCGGTTGTGCGTCAAATGTTTCCCGCGAGTCTTAAGCAGCATGTACAGTTTAGCTCTCACGTTCCTAGAACAAGGAAGCAAGAATCTTTCCGTCCGTCTCATCACTACATTTCGTCCGGACTACAAAGTACATCAATACACATACTTCACATGATGTCCATCAGATTGTCGTCTATCTGCTTCTTTTCCGATCAATGTTTCTGTGGCCTCCGTTAGCTCTTCGGGCACCAATCAGGTTGTGTGGTTGACACTCTATGCCTAGGTCTGATTGGCGTTGGTTCCTATGCCCATGTATCTAGCGCGTGCAACACGATTCCATATATGCATTGCTGATGCATGATTGTGTGTCTTTCGTGCATGAAGCACGTGATCTGTTGGTACGCTGTTATCAACCTGGAACTGTAATACGCCATGTTATAAATGCGTTCCCTCGTAGCTCCATCCATCTATTGGAGCCATTCTTGTTTCTTTGTTGCAAATATATTAGTGTAGATTAATATATTTTCGGAAAGCAGAAAGTGTCTTAGCAGGTTATTTGCACGCTCTCACGTGGCTGGTGCTTGGCTGGTGAGGCTGTTCTATCTGGTTTGTGGCGCTGCAGTAATAACCTTGCCCGGCTTATTTCTTCACATTTAATGTTTTTTTTCTTCAGTAGACTGTCTTCACGGGAGGATGCTTGCTGTGCATCAGCATGCAATGTTAGATCCAACCCATAACATAGAAAAGGTACTTCCGTACTTCAATATTTTGGCTATTTTGCTTGATGTCACAGAAATTGTTAACTCCACTTAATTCTTCAAACACAGTCGAATCAATGTATCATTTCACGACAATGTTTTGACATGAAGGTTTACGTAATCAGGGACCTGTATCGAGAGGAATCATTGAAACCGTTGCAAATGAACAAGATCGAGTCTGTTGTATGTGTTTGGGGCAGATGTTAGGAGCATGATGATATATAAATATGCCTGGCCCTTTAATATGGTCTCATCCTCAAAGTTGAGAAAAAATATTGCAACAAACATGCTACCTTCTGTTCTGTTCAAGCTATCGTGCACGACAGCTCATCCGAATCCCGTCTAAGACATGTAAAGTTCACTGTCCAGCCAACTAATCGATCCGTGGTTAAGCTGGCAGTACATCGGCATCCGGAAAACCAAACTAAGCAAGCTCTGGACATCCTGCTACCATACCATGTGTGGTGCCACTTATATATGAGAAAGTAGGCGGCTGTACAACTACGGGTCAGTGAACATTTGTGTAGCTTCTAGAACAGAACAGTTGAACTTACGCCACTAAGGCAATCATGTTCGTTTGTATCACCCTCATTGTACCGCTAGTGAGTTTTGCAAAACACGAAGGAACATGTTGACGAAAAAATATGTGAATTAATCAGAATGATGGGATAGGAAGCCGATGAATAGCAATGTAGCGACGTGTTATTGTTGTGATGTCATAGTATAATATTTCACATGGCAGTGGAATGTGTTGAGGTCACATGTTATGTTAACAGGGTCACAGAGCTTGCTTGGTTTTCGCCAGATGCCAGTGTCCGGCGACTTTAACCACTTGTCGATTTTCTGCATTTGAAGGTCCAGTCGGAATTTATGTCGTTTCTAAAGCTGATTGCGTTAGCTCGTGCATTAAGTGAAAGCATTGCGTTCCCGTCCTCGAAGCGGATGTAGTGCCTGGCTTACTATACTATACTACATGCTATACTATGCTACATTCTATACACCATGACATAGACTTAACCCTTAAATAGCAACGCTATTTAACCCTTAAATAGCAATTGACTAGAACTTAAAATGTGGACGGTCCTCAAGCCCATTTCCCCATGAATCTCACAATCTGTTCGCCGTTCGCTGACACTAATCTTGTGATAATGCGTTGGGATACCAGCTATGCAGCTTCCAGCTCCGGACTGAAGAAGCGTGCTGATACGTCATCCACAGTTCGCGCACGCCGTCGCCATGGCACGCATTCAGGGACATCACGGCTGCTGACACTGCGCCGCATTTGTCCTCTGTTGACGGCTTCACCTACACACACACACACACACACACACACACACACACACACACACACACACACACACACACACACACACGCACACACGCACGCACGCACGCACGCACGCACGCACACACGTACGCACGCACGCACGCACGCGGGGACGAGTGGTCTAGGGTAAGATGCTCGTCTCACAATCGAAAGGTTGTGGGTTCGAGTCTCACCTGTCGCTACTCTTCGCCCGCGACCAATCGGCGTGAGAGATTGGCGACGCTACATGACTCAACGGTCCATGTGTCGTAAAACCAATAACCAATAACCAGACGCACGCACGCACACACACACACACACACACACACACACACACACACACACACACACACACACACACACACACACACACACACACCACACACACACACTTACACACACACACACACACAAGGAACTGCAGCAGTGACACCTGTGCGAGACCAACGCTTCCTGCTTGAGTGGGCGTGGCATTCGCTTCGCACCGTGCCGGTAAACACGGTAAACACGTCGATGGCTGGTCGTGCCGCGGCCACATCAGCTGGCGGTGCTGGGCGGGCGGCCCGCCGGCCCGCCGGGCGTCTGTCTGTCCGTGTCCGTCCGTGTTTCCGAGAGGCAGCGAGAGTGGCGGCCGCCCGGGCCGGGCCAGCCGGCCGCCACTGGCCGGTCGGCCTCTGGCACACAATCTCCCACCGATCGCCGATTGCATCGCGAAAGTCGAGGTCACGGCTCGCGTGCGCCTGTTGCGTCAACCGAGGATGGCACGGCCGGCCGGCCGCCGCAGAGCTGGCATCTAGCGGGACAATTGTGAATTTCACTGCGACAAGGGCGACGCACGGCGGCGGAGAGAGCCGTGTCAAATGCTGCTATTTGGTGTGTCCTGGAGGTGTTACAGCCAGAATTTAATGAAGCGTTCGACCCCAGCACCGCCAATGCACCATTGGACGACCTACGGCAGCACCAAGTGGCCGAAGGGCCGCTAGTTGGACCTGTCTACTGACACGGCAGCACCAAGTGGCCGAAGGGCCGCTAGTTGGACCTGGCGAGGAAGGGCCGCTAGTTGGACCTGTCTACTGACACGGCAGCACCAAGTGGCCGAAGGGCCGCTAGTTGGACCTGTCAACTGACACGGCAGCACCAAGTGGCTGAAGGGCCGCTAGTTGGACGGTGTCCGCCGGCCACTGATCGGTCAGTGATCGGCTGCATGACAGCCACGCGCACTAAGGCCCCCGTCAATCTGCAAACACACACCAACGCCGTGCAACTGACGGGAAGAGGTGTCCCTAAGGTTGCTACTACTATAGGAAATGCGGCCGTAGGGCCCTTACTGCCACTGGAGGTGTAGCCCCAGGGCCCCTACTGCCACTGGAGGTGTGACACCAGTGACCCTATTGCCACGGGAGGTGCGGCACCAGGGTCCCTACTACCACGGAAGGTGTGGCACCAGGGACCCTACTGCCACGGGAGGTGTGGCACCAGGGACTCTACTGCCCCACTGGAGGTGTGGTACCAGGGACCCTATTGCCACTGGAGGTGTGGCACCAGGGACCCTACTGCCACGGGAGGTGCGGCACCAGGGACTCTACTACCACTGGAGGTGTGGCACCAGGGACCCTACTGCCACGGGAGGTGCGGCACCAGGGACTCCACTGCCACTGGAGGTGTGGCACCAGAGTCCCTACTACCACTGGAGGTGCGGCACCAGGGACTCTACTACCACAGGAGGTGTGGCCCCTGGGACCCTACTGCCACTGGAGGTGTGGCACCAGGGACCCTATTGCCACGGGAGGTGTGGCCCCTGGGACCCTACTGCCATTGGTGGTGTGGCACCAAGGACCCTACTGCCACGGGAGCTGTGGAACCAGGGACCCTACTGCCACTGGAGGTGTGGCACCAGGGACCCTACTGCCACTGGAGGTGTGGCACCAGGTACCCTACTGCCACGGGAGGTGCGGGTTCTGGGTGCACTCATCCTCCCCTCCACACGACACATAGTGGTGGATGGCACCAGTGGCCCAGGCTCAGCACAACACACTATGTTGGGGGCAAACTGAGCGTCTCTACACCAACGCAACAACGGCACCAATGTGCGGTGTGATGTCATGCAATGGACTCCAGTGGGCCTAGCCCGGCCGCCTCTACACCGTGTAATGAATGTTATACAATGGACTCCAGGATGCCTCCCCGACCACTTATACACCGTGTAATGCTATACAATGGACTCCAGTGGGCCTACCCCGGCCACCTCTACACCCTAAGGACGCACCTGCGCAACCATTGCCTTTATCAAGACACTGATTGTGCATCCAATACTCAGAAACTGCATCACCTAGACTCTCAATTGCCTGTCTCCGACCTCCTCCAACTGTCACCTGGACTCTCAACTGCTTGTCTCCGACCTCCTCCGACTCTCACCTGGATTCTCAACCGCCTGTCTCCGACCTCCTCCGACTGTCACCTGAACTCTCAACCGCCTGTCTCCGACCTCCTCTGACTGTCACCTGGACTCTCAACCGCCTGTCTCCGACCTCCTCCGATTGCCCGCCTTCTCCCCCGGCTCAGTCATCACACTCTATCTTCACCTCTCGTTCGGTATCCCAGGGCTAGCTAACTTCACCGTCGGAGGGGCGAGGGGCACAATTGCCAGAGGCACCAGCGAATCCCAGGTGCATTCCGACAACGCGTCACCCTCCGCACGAAGTTAAACGCACGACGAAGTTAAAAAGAGAGAGAGAGAGAGAGAGAGAGAGAGAGAGAGAGAGAGAGAGAGAGAGAGAGAGAGAGAGAGAGAGAGAGAGAGAGAGAGAGAGAGAGAGAGAGAGAGAGAGAGAGAGAGAGAGAGAGAGAGAGAGAGAGAGAGAGAGAGAGAGATCTTCTATGGGAGGAAAAAACAGACACCGAACCATGCCAGCTATATTTCATTGGTGATCCTTCTGTAATCACTTCCTAACCGCCAGAGCCGCGTTCTCTTCCATGCATGTACACTCTATGCAGAGCGCTGGGGCTCTATCTGAGCAGTGAGTGGGCGGAGCTGTGGCTCTCGTGCAGTCGCTCGTATTATTCCGCTGGTGAAGAGGAAGTACGGGCCTCTGGGCGCACCCTCCGCTGTGTACCGCCGCGCCACCACTGGGGGTCAACGACCTGTCATTACCAGGTCACGCCATCCAGTCGGTGCCACCAGCGAGCAAACAGCTGATTAGGGATGCCAGCCTCTCTCTCTCTCTCACACACACACACACACACACACACACACACACACACACACACACACACACACACACACACACACACACACACACACACTCCCTCTTTCTCCCCTCTCTCCCTTCTCCCACTCCCTCTCCGTCTCCCTCCCCTCCCTCCTCTCCCTTTCCATCCTCTCTCTCTCTCTCTCTCTCTCTCTCTCTCTCTCTCTCTCTCTCTCTCTCTCTCTCTCTCTCTCTCTCTCTCTCTCTCTCTCTCTCTCTCTCTCTCTCTCTCTCTCTCTCTCTCTCTCTCTCTCTCTCTCTCTCTCTCTCTCTCTCTCTCTCTCTCACAACTTTCTGGCACCTCAATTTCTGCACTTGCTGGTGTTTGCAGCCACCAGTCTTAAGCCCCACCTGTGGGAGAGTTGTGAGAACATAAATCCGCCAAACTCGTACTCCTGGAAGTGCGCACAAATGCAGCTGTTGAATGTGGTAAAATCTTATTTCAAAGGTATCCATACCATTTCCACTATGCCAATGTGCGCCAATAATATGCACCCTAAACCTGTCTGTGGCCCTACAACTACGTTTTTCGTAAGGTGTGTCTACCTGCAGATTGGATTAGGTCAATGATGCTAATGAGTGTTGTGCGATACGTCTGCGTATGAATTAATTGGGAATGAAGCGCGCTCAATAAAGCAAGCTTTGTTGAGCACCCCCACTGAGCAAAGCCAGAACTAAGCACTAGAGACCGTTGTCCAATCCGCAATAAAAACTATGTAGCATGATACAATCTGATTAGTTGCAGTAATTAACAGCAATTAGGCCATCAATAATGCGCAATGTTCCAGCTAACGAGCATGGCTGTAGATATATAACGAAGACGGGGGTCCAAGTACTAATTTTTAAGACATATGTTTAGATTGAATGGGTAAAATAAAACTGTAACATTAACATGGTATCAAACCAGGGTGTCCCGACTCACATCCCCCAACCTATCAGGGATCTCCAGCCATGCTAACAAGATATAAAAAATAGACAAAATGAACATTTGGTGCGAAATGCGGATTTGAACATTCCTTGCAGCATCATGTTTTCCAGAAGTATGGAAATTCAATCCAGATCACGTGTGAAGTCCTCTGACCTATGCCAGTTCATGGTGGGTGAGCGAGAAACAGGACGGGAAGAATTTTGGGTTAACATCAGCCTCAAATTTGAATATGATAATGTTGCGGAGAGCTGTTTTGAGCGTAGTCGAATTGAAGATGATTATAAAAGTAGCAAACTGCTCATATTAAGTAAAATAGGATCAGAAATCGGTCTAACATATTTGGGGCATGACCCTTCTTCTGAGACAGAATAAACACACAGATACACAGGATTTTACGCACATGCTATATATATATATATCAGGCCGTCTACCAATATTGCCCAATTCACCATCTAAGTCCCAGTATTTAAATTCCAACATAACAATGGCAGGACTCACCTATGCTGGAGGGGATGTCGCAGGAGCCGGGCAGCACTCACCAATGCTGGGAAATGTTGCAGGAGCCGGGCGGTACTCACCTATGCTGGAGGGGATGTTGCAGGAGCCGGGCCCAGGCGTCTGGAACTCGGCGGCGATGGGGCCGCGGGGCCGCGTCGGGGTCCACGAGCCCTGCACCATGACGTCAGCGAGCCTGCAGCGATAGCCAGCTGTTGGTGCACGCTCCGAGCCCAGCCGCGCCACAACACGTGCACCAGAGTGGACGGCACCTCCACAGCCGACGCTGCAGGCCATGCCGCAGTGAAAGCCGGCATGCAGAAATTACGACGCTCCCTATCGGGTCGCGTTGAGAGCCGTGAGGTCAATAAATGCAGACATCCATGGATGCTGCATTACCCGGACCTGGACTGCGTGCAAAGTGCACCATGCACCGTGCACCGCACCCATCGACGACTAAACAAAATGGCGCCCACAAGACCATCTGCACTGTCTATGCGCCGTAAAACTTCAGTCACAGATGCATCTGCCGCCAAGTGACCTGTAGCAGCAAGCAGGCGCTGTTTGTTGCAGGTGGCGGTGCAGGCACCCTTCGCACAATCACACCTGCCGGGTCACCATGCCTGCCCATCAGCCAACGTCTGCTGCCGGGTTGGAGATGGCCAGCGTGCGCTGTGGCGTCACCGGGGCCGCGGCGAGAGCCGCGTCAGTTCTGCGGGAGGACACGCCGAGCGGCGACACCGCTGCCTGGAGCGGTCTGCGACGTCACTGGAGCGGTCTGTGGTCTGTGACGTCACTGCAGCGGTCTGCGACGTCACTGGAGCGGTCTGCGACGTCACTGGAGCGGTCTGTGGTCTGCGACGTCACTGGAGCGGTCTGTGGTCTGTGACGTCACTGCAGCGGTCTGTGACGTCACTGGGGTCTGTGACGTCACTGGAGCGGTCTGTGGTCTGTGACGTCACTGCAACGGTCTGCGACGTCACTGGAGCGGTCTGTGGTCTGTGACGTCACTGCAGCGGTCTGCGACGTCACTGAAGCGGTCTGCGACGTCACTGAAGCGGTCTGCGACGTCACTGGAGCGGTCTGTGGTCTGTGACGTCACTGGAGCGGTCTGTGACGTCACTGGAGCGGTCTGTGGTCTGTGACGTCACTGGAGCGGTCTGTGGTCTGTGACGTCACTGGAGCGGTATGTGGTCTGTGACGTCACTGGAGCGGTCTGTGGTCTGTGACGTCACTGGAGCGGTCTGCGACGTCACTGGAGCGGTCTGCGACGTCACTGGAGCGGTCTGTGGTCTGTGACGTCACTGGAGCGGTCTGTGACGTCACTGGAGCGGTCTGTGGTCTGTGACGTCACTGCAGCGGTCTGTGACGTCACTGGAGCGGTATGTGGTCTGTGACGTCACTGGAGCGGTCTGTGGTCTGTGACGTCACTGCAGCGGTCTGCGACGTCACTGGAGCGGTCTGTGGTCTGTGACGTCACTGCAGCAGTCTGCGACGTCACTGAAGCGGTCTGCGACGTCACTGGAGCGGTCTGCGACGTCACTGGAGCGGTCTGTGGTCTGTGACATCACTGGAGCGGTCTGTGACGTCACTGGAGCGGTATGTGGTCTGTGACGTCACTGCAGCGGTCTGTGACGTCACTGGGATGTGGTCTGTGACGTCACTGGAGCGGTCTGTGGTCTGTGACGTCACTGGAGCGGTCTGTGACGTCACTGGAGCGGTCTGTGGTCTGTGACGTCACTGCAGCGGTCTGTGACGTCACTGGAGCGGTCTGTGGTCTGTGACGTCACTGGAGCGGTCTGTGGTCTGCGACGTCACTGGAGCGGTCTGTGGTCTGTGACGTCACTGCAGCGGTCTGTGACGTCACTGGAGCGGTATGTGGTCTGTGACGTCACTGGAGCGGTCTGTGGTCTGTGACGTCACTGGAGTGGGCTGGGCGGTGCCGAGCGAGTCGAAGCGGCTCAGACGTGGGTGTAGCGCGTCGTCGGCTGTCGCGTGTCTGAAGGCGACGGCTGGGGCTGGGCGACAGGTGACCTCCTGGCGGCCGGATGGCCAGCGGAGGACATGGCCGGTGTAAGCGCGACATATTTGGTG
This sequence comes from Ashinkailepas kermadecensis, assembly GCA_034440615.1. Classification (NCBI taxonomy): domain Eukaryota; kingdom Metazoa; phylum Arthropoda; class Thecostraca; family Neolepadidae; genus Ashinkailepas; species Ashinkailepas kermadecensis. Next base: position 16,132 of record JAOTOM010002660.1, read on the forward strand.
CCGTGAGTGGCCGTAGGGAGTTCTGAATGCTGTGAAAATGTGAAGGCCGTATGAAGGTATCGAATGTGGAGAGAGATGCAGCACCGATCACATTATATATTCAGGCCGTAATGTAGGATTACTGCTTCATATGACCAAAAGATACCTGACGGTAGCGCCTCCTTCGTTCTCTCTCCGACTCCAGCAAACGCCGGACGTTGGGCAGCCGCGCCATATACGGCCATCTCCTGGCGCCCTTCCTGCCGCCATCCTGCGGTCGGCCATTGCGTCTCTCTCTCTCTCTCTCTCCTCTCTCTCTCTCTTCCTCTCTCCCCCTCTCTCTCTCTTTCTCTCCCACCCCTCTCTCTCTCTCTCCCTCTCCCTCTCCCTCTCTCTCTCTCTCTCTCTCTCTCTCTCTCTCTTCTCTCTCTCTCTCTCTCTCTCTTCTCTCTCTCTCTCTCTCTCTCTCTGTCTGTCTCTCTTTCTCTCTCTCTCTCTCTCTCTCTCTCTCTCTCTCTCTCTCTCTCTCTCTCTCTCTCTCTCTTTATCCCTCTGTTTGTCTATGCACACACACATACCCCCCCACACACACACACACACACACACACATATATATATATATACATATACAGAATGGAATGCGACAGCGTTCCCTGCATTTATATATTTATCTACTTCTTATTTATGCTTTCTAGTTTCGTGAAAACATGATCTATGATTGTCTGTAAGATTATATAATTCAAACGGTGCGATGGTTAACACGGCTGTTATATTGTAAATAGTATAGGAGGTCAGCATCTATGTGAATCAAATCGTGATTCAAAGTTATTATATTTTGTCGACGTTTCAACCAGCTTTGACCATCTTCAGGAACTAACACAGTGCGATTCACGTAGGTGCAATGCAGCCATAAAAATTAAGTGATGATACCTACAGTTTCAATTACAACACTTCCTATTCTGAAGGCACGCGTGAAATCAAGAGGGAACGTATATGAATACTCCGTGAAATACGCTCATGAGACATGCAATGGCCACAATACAAGTGACACAACACACAATACCCAATACCCAGGATGCACAGAGCACACCGCAAGTAATAAGAACACTCACGCACTTATGCGGACGGTAGGTATCTGTCATATAGGGGCAGATGCGTGTATATTTTTGTATGTGCATTCATGATGGGAGCTGCCTCGCCGATGTATGGATGGTTTCAGCTGCCGCCAGGCGCCAATGATCACGACAGTGTAGCAGGATGGTAGTGTTAGCTGTGAGTAGGTGTCTGGTGAGATGTGTGCTGTGTTCTGTTGAAAGATGACTTTTTGGGCCACCATCCTGGAGGTGCATGGTGAGGCGGCGGCTGAGTGTAATAGTTGTGTGATCGATGTAGTATACGTTACGGATTTCGCAGTCCCCGGTAGTGCACGTTAAACGATATACTACGTCGGTCTGTTGCAACGTGGTAGGTTTGAAGATGTTGTTGCGAAGAACGAGGGATGGCGTTTTTGGTGTCTGGTAGTAAACAACGGAACGAATTTTTTGATCATGCTGGACAGGTGTGGTGTTTTTCAAGACAATGTCGCGTATTGCCTTTTCATCCTCCTTCCATGCAGGGATGATCGTGTTTTTGTAGCGTACAAAATGCATTTGCTGGTGTCATGAGGAGTTTGTTGGGAGCACGTGAGTGATGTGCTTGTGTATCATTTCATGGGGTAATTCGTCAAAATCGGTATTGCTATACCCGTTGTTCACGAGCAGCTGACGTACGTCGGGAGCTCGCGGTGAACGAGGTGCCACGAGGAACAGCATTTGATAGTTCTCCTCACGTACAAGCCTCCGCACAAGCCTACATGAGCAAAAACACAAGCCTACACTCTCCGCACAAGCATACACTCTCCGCACAAGCCTACACTCTCCGCACAAGCCTACACTCTCCGCACAAGTCTACATGGGCTATGTTGAAGCAAAAGTATTGCATGAAGACTCCGTCCGACGGACCATGTACTATAGGTATGTAGACGACATTTTCGTTGATGTGGTCATTGTGATGATCTCCATGCTCTGAAAGCTAAACTCGAGGCAGAATCTGGACTAGGATTTACCGTAGAACTTAATGTTAGTAATGAGCTTCTTTTTTCGACCTCATGATAGATGCTAGTGGTGAAAAATCCCAAACTGACGTATACGTATAGCCTACAAACCTAGGACGATGCATGGATGGCGAAGGCGATTGTAGTGATAGCTTCAGGCGCGGTGTGATCCGGGCGTACGTGAGGAGAACGATCAAATATTGTTCCTCGTGGCACCTCGTTCACCGGGAGCTCTCCCGTGTACGTCAGCTGCTGGTGAATAACGGGCATAGCAATACCGATTTTGACGAATTACCCCATGAAATGATACACAAGCACATCACTCACGCCAACTCCCGACAAACCCCTCATGACACCAGCAAATGCACCATTGTTCACTACAAAAACACGATCACCCATGTATGGAGGAAGGATGAAAAGGCAATACGCGACATTGTTTTGAAAAACACCACACCTGTCCGGCATGATCACAAAATTCGTTTCGTTGTTTACTACCAGACACCAAAAACAGCATCCCTCGTTCTTCGCAACAACACCATTAAACATATCACAGTGCAACAGATCGACGTAGTATATCAGTTCAAGTACACTACCGGGGACTGCGAAGCACGTAACGTATACTGCATCGGTCACACAACTACTACACTCAGCCACTGCCTCACCATGCACCTCCAGGATGGTGGCCTAAAACGTCCCCCCCCCAACAAAATATATATTATATATATATATATATATATATATATATATATATATATATTTCGACAGAGCACAGCACACATCTCACCGGACATCTACTCACAGCTAACACTACCATCCTGCTACACTGTCGTGATCAACGGCGCCTGGCGGCAGCTGAAACCATCCACATCCGCGAGACAGCTCCCACCATCAATGCACATACAAAGACATACACGCATCTGCCCCTATATGCAGAGGTGCAAAAAAGTACCCTCTTACCTTCCATGGAGGGTAGCAGATGGACCTGATAACGCAACTCCATGGAGCACAATCTTGTCAAAAACATTAGCAGTCCCCACTGTGTTAAAATGGTTGTTTCATGTAAATGAAGATGCTAACCGAAATTGCATGTATTAACTTGGACAAATTGTAGCAGGGGTGGCATCCAGAAATTTTCGGTAGGTGAGAAGCATTTTGTGGAAGATTATTTTGTAAAAGAAATCTTTGGTTTTGATTTTCCAGCTTATGTTTGGGAAATTTCAAAGAAATTTCGCTACATTTATATTAATTGTGTTTCTCATGACTCTATACACATGGGATACCTTTCCGCACTATACAGGGCCGGTGGCCAGGTGGTGTACAGAACTTTAACATTCATGTTCGAGGATAGGGATGTGAAACGAGAAATAATTCTGACCTAAATATGCAATCGTAAATATGTTCTAATGGTGTGAGGCATCAATGCAAAACAAAAAGAAGTAACTTTGTTCACTACCTCCTCAAAATAAAATTATTCCAAACATTTAGCAATAATTAGGCGCAAATACGGTAATGACGCGGCTGCGCCAATCGTGAATTCCTCCTTATCATCCGCCAACGGATAGGATGAACAGCGATTGGGAACGTGCGTTCATCTCCAATTGTGCGTCATGCACCTGATTGTGAGTAGCAATGGACTTTAGGGTTCATTTGAGTCCTGGTCACTGGCGGATCTAGCCCACCGGTTTGGGGGGGGGGGGGCACTTTCGATTTTCGTCGTCAGCCCCCCCCCCCTTCGCCAGTGTCGTACCTAGGAATTGCATCAGGGGAGGCGTGGAACGGATTTGGAGGGTGCCCATTCTCCCACTATTTTTGGTTAAAAGCACCGGATTTCGACCACTATCTGGCAAAGGGGCCCATTAAAAAAAATAATAATTAATGACAACATAATTTCATGTGTAGGGCCACAGCCTACCTCCACCGTTTCTAAGCTACCGGATTTTGTTCTTGTTTACCAAAACGTTCACGTTCACGTTCAACGTCTTGTACCACGTCAACGTTCGTGCACGTGTACACACTGGTGGATCCGATTTTGTCAACTCTTGCTGTAAGCAGAACTTGAGCAGCATGGAACCCTCGATGTGTGTCAGGATCTACTATGCTACTATATTGGCTTCCAAACAAACATAAAACAAAATAACTTTAAAATTGGAGATTCTTTCATTCCGACACTATTTTTAACCTCGGTAAATGTTACTGCATTTTAATTTAGTTTACTTCCGTTGGTTTCGGGGGGGGGCAAAAGACACTATGCCCCCCCCCCTTTTAAGCGCTTCGGGGGGCCATGGCCGGAATGGCCCCTCCCTGGATCCACTAGTGGTCCTGGTCATGATTAGGAAACAGCTTGGTCGGTGATTTCCAACATTAAAACATCATCCAGTCATGAAGATCATAGCCTCCTTCATAAGCGATTTTCAAGCCATGCATGTGTTGTTTGGCAGAGTTCAAGCTTATTGCTCTGTCATAAAAATGTCAAAACCCACTGAAATATTAAAAATGCAGTCTCGAATATCACAAACACAAAGTAAATTATGATCTCCAAATGTATGTCGGTTTATCTAAAACATTCTTCCCAATTCCATGACTCCAAGATATAAGTCAAATCATTGTTTTCTTCCAAAATTTAACTCATGTCAATCATGCAATTCTTCCAATAAATATCCATCACATGCCAATGTGGGTCATCTGTGTTGCATGGTAAATGTCAAAGATTATTTTTTGAAAGGATGGAAATTTCCCAGATTTGAAAAATACCTACGACTGCTCTTGGAACCGGAACCGCCTGCACAGCAATCTAAAAAGAAATTGCAGGCATTTGAAAGGGCCATTGAGAAACAACTAGGAACATGGTTGGGTAAATATGTACCTGAAGGTAATTTTTGGAATTCTTGGAATTCCTTTTTCTAATGCAATGTTTATGAATCTGGTTAATATGAAGTGGCCACTCATTTATTCTACAATTGCATACTTTTCAGTTGGCAGGCAAAATAACACCAGAAATAGGCTTGGAGTTGTGTATTTTGGCATACAAATAATGTTGTTAAAATGTGGTATAGCCTAACTTAATCTAGCATATCATTCAATGTAAGAATAAGTTAAAAAAGAACATTTTCAGGCCAATTTTTCCCTTCAAAAATTTCACTTAGAAACCTAACTTAACCTTTTTGCTATTCCTGTTCCCTTGTGATATCTTGGATATCAACATTTGGTGTTTAATGTATGCCTTTGAATAATGGATTTCGAGGAAAATGTGGGAGCATGCCTACTCTGGGAGGATAGTGTCCTTCCTATTTATAGTATGTGAAACACCCTGTGACTTCCAAGTGAGTTGCGAACCTTATGCCAAATGGTAAATCAACAATGAATGTGGCACCATTAAACCTTCAAACTAGAAAATGGGGAATATTTTTTTTTTGGAGAAGACAATCCTCTAGATGGTAAAGATCCAAGACCAGTCTGCTTTTGTTTCACCTCTGTACCCATGGTGTTGCAATGCAATTTTGGAAGCTTTATTGTTATGTCATGGTTTTGGCAACCTCAGCTTGTTCTGGCATCTTTGACATTTTATCTACATTCACTTTTAGCAACTGAAGTGTGTTGTGACACAAATTGGTATGTTCTGTAGGCACCCTGACTTGACATTCTTGGTTGACATATTGCAGTTCTGGCATACCCAGTGTGTCAATACAATTTTGAACCTTTGTTGTCATGCTGCACCTTCGCACCATTGCTAAGCTTGCTAATGCATTGTTTTTATGTGCGTCAGTGTAATATTTCTTGTCACCAATAAATCAAGGACTGCGGAAATCAATATTTGCATTCCCAAGAGTAATTAGGTAGTGATTTGCATCTTCAGTGGCGGTACTGTGCACTGGAATGTAAACATAAAGAGGTAAATGCGCTAGGTAGGGCCGCATGTGATAGGTAGCAAAATTGGCCTTTGGAATCAAGAGAGGGTATCCGATTGGCACATTTTTGCACCTCTGCTTATGTGATAGACACCTACCGCCTGCATACGCGCATGAGTGTTCTTATTATTTGTGGTGTGCTCTGTGCATCATTGGTATTGGGTATTGTGTATTGTATAAGTTGTATTATGGCCATTGCATGTCTGATGAGCGTATCTCACGGAATATTCATATACGTTCCCTCTTGAGTTTACGCATGCCTTCTGAATAGGAGGTGCTGTAATTGAAACTGTATGTATCACCACTTAATTGTTATGCTTGCATTGTACCTACGTGATTCGTACTGTGCTAGTTCTTGAAGATGGTCAAAGCTGGTTAAAACGTCGACAAAAT
>JAOTOM010002660.1:25000-113133 GCA_034440615.1 Ashinkailepas kermadecensis
CCAAGAGTTTGCAGAATTTTGTCACGGCGTGACTCGCTGCGGAAGTTTTCCTATGACGCGGAGGTGTGGGTAATTCTTCAGACAGTAAATATTATATTTGAAGGGCCTTTTTTATTCATAGTTGTTGAGGAACAGTGCTGGTGATGGAGAAGGGTGCGGGAAAAGTGAAAAGGGTAACACCATCAAGGCTGAAAAGACAGTGCAAGTACTGGAAGTCTTGTCAGTACAGGGGACAGCAGCGATCATTTAAAGTTCACTTTAAAGCTGTGCACCCAGGCAAAGAAGTTGAGTTTGCGGATAAAGACAAGGCATTTGGCCCTGAAGGGCGTTGGTCATGCTGGGTGAAGAGACCTGTGGAGGATGTGGAGAAGCCAAGGCAACAACAGCAGTGCATGGATACAAGTAAGCTTATTAATACATATTATTAACTATTAAGTGAGGGTAATCATGGGACAGTTGCCACATAACGATATGCCAAATGTCACCTTAGGATCTAGGAATTTAGTAGGGAAAGGTGGGTATTTTGGGTATTCATTTAGCAGGTGACACACATTGGGAAATGTCACATTTATTGATTTCCCAAGGTGGGGCTAAAACCTAACATAACCTGACCTAACCTAACCTAAACTGACCTAACCTAACCCCTAACCTAACCTAAAGCGTACCCTAAACCTCCTAATCTCGGTAAAATTTTCCCAAGATGTGAACATTTCCCAATGTGTGATGCCTGCTAAATGAATACCTTTGGGTATTCATTTAGCAGGCATCACACATTGGGAAATGTGCACATCTTGGGAAATTTTTACCAAAGATTAATGGGTTTAGGGTAGGCTCTAGGTTAGGTCAGTTGGTATCGTACGAGCAGGTGTCACACATTGGGAAATGTCACATTTCCAAATTTCCCAAGGTGGGCCTGAAACCTAACATAACCTGACCTAACCTAACCTAACCTCATAGGCCTGGGAACAGGGGGGCAGGGGGTGGCTTGCCCCCCCCAACTTTGGGACGGGGGGCGTCACCCCCCAAATTTTAGAGAATTTTAAGGCACCAAGGGGGAGAGGGCTGCAGCCCTCTCCGACTGACCCTAGATAAATCCCGACTCAGAGTCTCCAGCCTCCCGAACTTTAAAATCGTTCCCGGGCCTCTGCCTAACCTGACCTAACCTAACCTAACCTGACCTAACTAACCTAAACTGACCTAACCTAAACCCTAACCTAACCTAAAGCCTACCCTAAACCCCCTAATCTTTGGACAAATTTCCCAAGATGTCAACATTTCCCAATGGTGTGACACCTGCTAAATGAATACCCCCTAATCTTCGGTAAAATTTTCCCAAGATGTGAACATTTCCCAATGTGTGATGCCTGCTAAATGAATACCTTTGGATATTCATTTAGCAGGCATCACACATTGGGAAATGTGCACATCTTGGGAAATTTTTCCAAAGATTAATGGGTTTAGGGTAGGCTCTAGGTTAGGTCAGCTGGTATCATACGAGCAGGTGTCACACATTGGGAACTGTCACATTGATTGATTTCCCAAGGTGGGGCTAAAACCTAACATAACCTGACCTAACCTAACCTAAACTGACCTAACCTAACCTAAACCCTAACCTAACCTAAAGCCTACCCTAAACCCCCTAATCTTCAGTAAAATTTTCCCAAGATGTGAACATTTCCCAATGTGTGATGCCCACTTGTACGATACCAGTCAGTTTAGGTTCAGTCAGGTTAGGTTAGGTTAGGTCAGGCTGGGATAGGTAGGTATTAGCCCCACCTTGGGAAGTCAATAAATGTGACATTTCCTAATGTGTGACGCCTGCTAAATGAATACTGTATTTTGTACCACTTAAGCATTAACATTGGTATTCATTTAGCAGGCATCACACATTGGGAAATGTCACATATCTTGATTTTCCAAGGTGGGGCTAAAACCTAACATAACATAACCTAACCTAACCTGACCTAAACTGACCTAACCTAAACTGTAACCTAATCTAAAGCCTACCCTAAACCCCCTAATCTTTGGACAAATTTCCCAAGATGTGAACATTTCCCAAAGGTGTGACGCCTGCTAAATGATTACCTTAATATTACCTAGCTGGGAAATGTTCATGTGTATCTTGTAATACATTTATGAACATACAGTTCAACATACAGGCGCGGTGTGCGAGTGTTTCGTATGCCCACTATGGTGGTGTCGGATGAACATAAACATGTATTTTTTGTGTGGCTTGCTTGTGCGTTTCTCTATTGTTACAGTGTCTTGCTGATTGTGGAAGTGAGTTCCAGGTGCGGATGGCTCCGTGAGTAAACCGCTTATGCGTGGTGGCGAGGCGCGGTGTGCGAGTGTTTCGTGTGCCCACTATGGTGGTGTCGGATGAACATAAACATGTATTTTTTGTGTGGCTTGCTTGTGCGTTTCTCTATTGTTACAGTGTCTTGCTGATTGTGGAAGTGAGTTCCAGGTGCGGATGGCTCCGTGAGTAAACCGCTTATGCGTGGTGGCGAGGCGCGGTGTGCGAGTGTTTCGTGTGTCCACTATGGTGGTGTCGGATGAAGACGAAGTGCGTGTTTTCCAGGCGGAAACTTCATGTCTGCGTGATATAAGTTATTTGTTCAATTGTGGCCCGTCGTCGATGTGGATGAATTTGTGGATTGCGCTGCAGTCATGGATCGGAATGAGCTTGTCAAAGCGACCAACCCAAAGCCTGTCGAGCGGGAGTGGCATGTTCGTTCTTTTCAAGCCAGTGGCAATGCGCACTCGTATTTCGCACTGTTCATAGTATGATATCAGTTCATCTATAATATGAATCCGTAAAGATGTCCGCATACCTGGTGATGGAAGAGAGGCCAATCAGAAGCTTGCCTGTCCACTGACTGCATGGAGTTATTGGTTGTCAAGTTTGAGCGCTATTTTTGCGACCTATATGGCACGATATCAATTTCGGGCAAATGGGTATACAATTGTGGAACTGGTGACATATCAAACATTATTGGAGGTGACCTCACTATACCTGCAATACCTCGGTGAGATGAAATGACCTGACCTTTAAATGTTCACATATCATTTCAAATTTATTCCCGGAAAGGTGTACCAATGTCGCGGTGCTGCGCGCCACCGTTTTTTTCGTTAACCCCGAAAAACCTTAGGGGGGGGGTCAAACATCCCGCCCCAGCAGGGCGCGGGTTAAATACACAATTTCAATTTCCTGTTTAACCCGGCAGGCGGTGGGCCTCTCAGCCACCTTCCAGGCGGTTGGGGGGCATTTTTTTGCCCCCCTTTACCTTTTTCACGATATCTCCTAAACGCTTGGCAATAGCGACACGAAATTTTGCACACGGTAAGATGAATATCTAGGGCATGCATGTGTCAAATTTTGAGTGTGTACTAGGTCAGGTCAGGTCACAGTAAGGTCAAAGGTCAAATTATAGGATGATTATTTTATCCAAGTGCAACCGATGCTTATAAATCAGGCAAACCTTTAAAATGTCTAAGACATACCTTTACAGTGTTACCCAGAGGTCTTAGTTTAAATTTTGCTTGACCCAACCTGACCTGACCTGGCCTAACTTACCTGACTGAATCAGTTTCGGCGAAGAAAGTTGTTATGGATATCGTTAGAACATCACTGTGACCTGACCTGACCTCAGATGTGCCTGAAATTTTGTACACGTATGCGCTAGGTATTCATTTGAAGCTATACCAAGTTTCGCGTTGCTATCTCAAAGCATTTCGGAGTTGTCGTGAAAAAAGTAAAGGGGGGCAAAAAAATGCCCCCCCCACCGCCTGAAGGGTTAAGATTCCGCGTGACAGATTTTGGGGTGATGACAAAAGTTTGTGACAGTCTGATCACTTTTTGCAGCCCTGGGCGGCGGCGCCATATACGACCGCCCCGCTGACAGCCCTCCCCTGCCCGCCGGGTCATCACCAGCGATACCAGCACGCGCTGGACGCCGGGCGGTGGAACCATATACGGCCGCCCCGCTGACAACCCTCTGCCCGCCGGGTCATCACCAGCGATACCAGCACGCGCTGGACGCCGGGCGGTGGAACCATATACGGCCGCCCCGGCTGGCGCCCCTCCTCCAAGCTATACTCTCCCCCACGATAATCGGCTACGTGTTACTTGGGCAGCCGCAGGCACCTGATACCAACTTAAATACCTGTCACGCCGCCACGTGACACGCCATGACAGCCACAGCCCGTCACGCCACACGTGACGCCCGCTTGTGTGACCTCTCAGTGTGCACCGCATCCTGCCGCCGTCCCTGCAGTGTATGGCAAGGGCGGATACAGGGGGTACTGCGGGCATGATAGTTCCCCATGGAAATTGGCGCCCCTTCGGCCGGGAAAGATGCCCCTCTGGGATAGCTGCACCCCCTCCCCGATTTCGCCAGAGGCGCCCCTTGGGGGAAAAGGCGTCCCTTCATTGTCTTCGAGTACACCCCTTCGATTTTTAGGAAGAGGTGTTCCTCTGAAGAAATGGCAGTCCTACAGAGGAAAAGTGTCGCCCATAGCAATTCCTGGATCCTCCCTGGTATAGGGTGGGTGGGAGAGCGGAGTAGTAATCCAGCTATTACAAACAGGAAGTTCAGTGAAACTAAAAAGCTGTCTCTTTAACTAGTTTTTGCGATTGGCACCTGATTTGTCTTCTTTCGGTCATTCATTAGCTATCTAAATTGGAAGGAAGCGGCTAGAGTGTGGCACTATGTGGCCGGGTGGTACTATGATGTCGGAGTGCGGCAGCAGCAACGAATTTTGGCTCCGTTGCCTGTTTGTCTGCACATGGAAAATACAACGAGACATCTATGGGTGACATCCTGCGTTTGAGTAACCACATCTGAGTTGGATGAAGTATCGAACAAATAGGAACATTCCTACCAAGGAAAATACCACCGAGAAGTAAATCCAGGTGAGCTCGGATCTATTTTTGGGCTTCGTAGTTAATTATATATTCGCTACACCTCGACCCCAAGGTATGTTCTTCATGTCTTCGCACATTTGAGCTTAACATTGCGTTTCTTAGTGTTCCAAACCGTGCAGAAAGATGAGTGATACCAATCGGAACCTTTATAGGTGGTGGGCGCTTAACACGCGCCCTGGAGGGCCTCTGAAAATTACGCGCACTGGAGGGGGGGCGGATTCCGCCCCCCCATAAGATCTCGGCTCCTATTGAAGCTGGAGGAACGAAATTTGCAGGGTGGATGGGTACGGTAGTGACCTCTATTGTGTGCACATTTCATGACCTTAGGTCAATATCTTCAAGGTCAAATGAGGTCACATTTGTCAAAGTTTGCTTGTTTTGCGTGGCTTGGCTTGTCATTGTTATGGATCGCTGTGATTGTGTTTAAATGCTCCAAAATTGGCATCAATGATGTTTTGGACATTACGAATGATGCAATACAGATGCTAGACCCGACATTTGACCTCAGGTCACCTATATAGCAGCACTTTATCAGGTCAGTTACCTGTCCAGATACTGGAATCGGGCCGCCCGCCCGACTGCTCCGTCGGGCAGCTCGGCGAAATCGGCTTCGCGAAGAAAGGAGTGAAGTACATGAATAAAGTATGGAAACGCAATGACAAACAGTACAAATTACAAACAGTAGGAATTTATGACAACATTCCAGTTGATCAAGTTTGGTTCCATTAACCTGTCATGGACTTGACCTGACTTGACCTCGGTGACCTAACATGACCTTGAAACTATATAGCATATCAATATACATCAAACGAGTCGCTAATGTTGCCAAAAACATTTCCCTTTTGCGAATATACGGGAACCGTATCAGCGCCGATTTTTGTGGTCTGGCGCTGGGAAATTTTTTGACTTTAGCGGCCCCTAACTTGAAAAATTTTGGGCAGATTTCAATTTTTGTTGTATTCCATTCCATTGTTGTAAAATCTGCAGTTATTTACGAAAAACAGGAGGGGTGGGCGGATTTCGCCCCCCCTCCAGTGCGCGTGTTAATGCGTCTATCAGAGTGCTTTTTAGCTTTTTTGTGCCTAAAATGTTACTTCGCAAAAGCATAAGCCATATTATAATTTCATATTATTATGTTATGCTTTTCCTCGGCCGACATTTTCATTCGAACCCTGGGTCTTTATAAGCCATTCCCGCCCCGACCATTCTCGAGGGACATTTTCAAGAAGACCTCGGCCCCCACCACCAAAACTACCAGCATTATGTAGCGGCATATGCTTACCATAATTACATACTATGCATTACATCCTAATGAATGGGCCATGTCTGCGGCAGTGGCGGAGCCAACATTTTCTTAAGCGACCGACAAAAATGTCATGAAACAAGGAAAGCTTTCGCCGAAAATTTTTGGTTTCCCGTGGTGACAGTCTCAAGATTTCTTGTTTCGTCTAGTGCATCTTTGGTTGCTAAGGGGGCGGGCGGCCCTCCCTCTTGGCTGCGCCTTTGATCTGAGGTTATGCTGGTTTGCTTACCTTCCTATTGAAGCATATAAACCAGAGCCGAATACTGCTACTCTCAGATTTCGCAGAGCACGCTCGGGACGTCAAGTTATTATTCAGCGCCTGTAATAACTTATAATATTAGTGAACATAGAAAATATTATCTGAAGTCAACCTAAGTCGACGCTCCCAAATTATATTGGAAGACGGTTAATGCTATCAAACCTCGCCCGCGCAGGAGAAGGTTCATGCAGCCCCCACCCCTAATCTTTGTTCGCAACCACGGAAACACAGCACTGTCAGCATGCCGCCGTTTGTCATGACTGATTGGGAATATTTTGCCAAAATCATGATATACAATATATGAAGATGTCACGTCAGGTCAATTTTCTATGACGCCATGATATGATACATGTCATGTCAGGTCATTTAACAAGCGCATCAAAGAGGAGGGGGGGGGGGTGGAATCCGCCCACCCATTCTGGTTGGAATAGTGTGACTTTCGTTAAAATGGGTAAGTGCATCACATGCAACAAAACATTTCGAAATCCGTTGGTAAGTATAGCAACTGCGCAGGGGGGGGGGGGGGAAATTCGATCGACCGGTCGGCCAGCAAGCTGGCAAGCGTTCAAGGTGATGAAGGTTTAGTCGATGCAGTGAAGCGGCGACGTGGTGCGGCGGCCGATTTCGACCTCATTTGACCCTGCAGGAATTGACCTAGAGTCATGAAATGTATGCTGAAGAGAGTTCACCAAAGCCGTAACTACACTCCAATTTTGTGCTTCAAGCTTCAGTAGTTTCCGATATCTTGGGGGATCCGTCCCTTTCTCCGGTGCGAGTTATGTGAGAGGCCTTGCGGCGTGCGTGTTAATCTGACGTGTTGTCCCTAAATGACCAATGTTGCATGTAGTAGGTTGATACACAATGCAGGTAGTATTCTTGCACAGGCTAATAGGCTTTCCAAGACTGTTCGAACGCCGGCGTTTTTCGGTTTTTCGGTTTGTGTCACTCTGGATATGGGTGGAGTTTTAGTGTCAACAGGTTGTGTTTGAGCACCACATGACTTTTATAAATTCAACATTAGTGCCCATGGGGATATGTGGAAAAGAGCTACCTATAAATCACAAGTCCATGCGAAACTACGGCTTGAAATTATCCGCAGACTTTGGAAAACCCCACTAGTAACTTGCGTTACATTGGACGTCGAACTCAACGTGGCACTAACTAATTTGTATCTCTGAGTACAAGAAAAGAGCGTGCTTGGCATAATTTCAGAAGTTTCAAAAGCGAGGCGAACACATGGACGTCCTCTGACTCTTGAAACATCACATCGCACATCGATGGCATCCTGAGATACTGAAGGATAAATGTTTACCATTTGAAGAGCATATCGGCTGTTGTTTAATCACCGAAGGACTGACTAAATGCGACAATTCTCAATCCTTGCAAAAAATTGATTTGAAAGCTAATCTGGTGTCAACCAATAGCCAAAGTATGAATGTAGTATCAATAACAAAATTGTTGGATATTACTGCTAGCGTCTCGGGCGTGTGGCCGTCGCCTCCGTTCACTCGGACAGCTCGAATTGGTATGTAGTACCACACGGACACCACGTGCAATGCGACAGTCGGTGGTCGGTGCCACGCCGTGTCACGTGGTATGTGGGTGTCAGTGGCCGTGTCATGTGGTATGTGGGTGTCAGTGGCCGTGTCATGTGGTATGTGGGTGTCAGTGGCCGTGTCACGTGGTATGTGGGTGTCAGTGGCCGTGTCATGTGGTTTGTGGGTGTCAGTGGCCGTGTCATGTGGTATGTGGGTGTCAGTGGCCGTGTCATGTGGTTTGTGGGTGTCAGTGGCCGTGTCACGTGGTATGTGGGTGTCAGTGGCCGTGTCATGTGGTATGTGGGTGTCAGTGGCCGTGTCACGTGGTATGTGGGTGTCAGTGGCCGTGTCACGTGGTATGTGGGTGTCAGTGGCCGTGTCACGTGGTATGTGGGTGTCAGTGGCCGTGTCACGTGGTATGTGGGTGTCAGTGGCCGTGTCACGTGGTATGTGGGTGTTAGTGGCCGTGTCACGTGGTATGTGGGTGTCAGTGGCCGTGTCACGTGGTATGTGGGTGTCAGTGGCCGTGTCATGTGGTTTGTGGGTGTCAGTGGCCGTGTCATGTGGTATGTGGGTGTCAGTGGCCGTGTCATGTGGTATGTGGGTGTCAGTGGCCGTTCTGTGTCACGTGGTATGTGGGTGTCAGTGGCCGTGTCACGTGGTATGTGGGTGTCAGTGGCCGTGTCATGTGGTATGTGGGTGTCAGTGGCCGTGTCATGTGGTTTGTGGGTGTCAGTGGCCGTGTCACGTGGTATGTGGGTGTCAGTGGCCGTGTCATGTAGTTTGTGGGTGCCAGTGTCCGTGTCACGTGGTATGTGGGTGTCAGTGGCCGTGTCATGTGGTTTGTGGGTGTCAGTGGCCGTGGCATGCGGTATGTGGGTGTCAGGGGCCGTGTCACGTGGTATGTGGGTGTCAGTGGTCGTGTCACGTGGTATGTGGGTGTCAGTGGCCGTGGCATGCGGTATGTGGGTGTCAGTGGCCGTGTCACGTGGTATGTGGGTGTCGGTGGTCGATTGTCCGCGCCCTGGTGTGCACTCACAAGACCAATAGACGTGGTCCACACCCGGAACATATCTCAGCCAAGGATATAACAGATCTAGTCGCGTGCTGCACGCTGGCTTTGTTCTATATCGCTACCACTATCGGCTTGGAAGTGCCATGGTGGGTCGTATCAACTCCCCCCTCCCCTGCACTGGGGAAGGTGACAATTTCCGATGATCCGAAGATGGTTCATACGAACAACGAGCATAGTAACATGACATGTTAGTTGTTGATATTAATATAATATATATAGCATAAGCATAACATAGTCAATGACCAATGACTATATACGACTAACTGGCATGCACACAGTTCCATGTCAGGCCGTTCGCACACGCCTGGATGAAATACTACCGAGCACGCGAGCTTCTAAGCACACATCCATGTTTATATCTAGCTTGGCGCCGGTTCAGAATGACTTAATATTGTATAAGTTTACCAAGTTTGGGTAGCTTTACATTAGGCCGCGAACATCCGGAATGCCTTTGAAAATGAGTGGATGTGTTTTTCCCACGAGCCGTACCTTCCGACGCCTTTCATCTCCGTGTTGGCATATATTCGAAGCGTGCAGATGGGTGCAGAAGACACCCGAGCCGCTTAAAGGTCGCGCGTGGGAGGTAGCGCCGTGTAAGCTGCGCCTTGTGTTGTCGGTGACGGGTGTGCGCCGAGGTGTCACAGGTGGCCGCCCACCACCCGGCGACTGACAAACATCGCCGGTCTCACTCGGACCGCCGCCGCGCCGTACACCAGCGCCACCGCCGGCAAAACTCCGAACTAAGCATGTGCGCGGGGCTCAGAGTGAGGACGCCAAACCTGCCGGCTCCACGAGCTTTCGCGGAAATAATGCATCCGCATGCCACTGATTCTGGAACAAGCCATTCTTGCCCTGCCCAACATGCACACAGTTCCATACTGTTCCAGTTCCACAAACATGCTAAGTGACGACAAGACGACGATATATATATATATATATATATATATATATATATATATATATATATATATATATATATATATATATATATATATATATATATATATATATATATATATATATATATATATATATATATATATATATATATATATATATATATATATATATATATATATATATATATATATATATATATATATATATATATATATATATATATATATATATATATATATATATATATATATATATATATATATATATATATATATATATATATATATATATATACTGATTATTTAAGCCATCTTTGAATGGGCCTTCAGGGGCTTTCCGATGGAAAGTGCTCAGTAACAAGAGACGTTGCCTGGGTGGGGGCTCAGGACGCGTCTTGTCTCAGTGTTTTGACCATCTGGAAATGGGGAGGGCCAGGTGTTGCGGACATGCGTGCCTCGCTTGGCATTGTCACACGTAAATGCTGATGCTGCGTGCACTGCCAACGACAAAGCCACTCCGACGCTGCTATACGCCCGATCACTGCCACGGGCATCACTTTTGCCGACATCATTTCTACGCGACATTACTTTTGCACATCACTGTTGCAGACTTCACTGCTCCCGGCAGCATTTCTACGCAGGACTATTGTCATACGCATTGCTGGTGCAGACCTTATTGGAACTGCACTACTTCTATGCGACACGCTTCCCTGGAAATGCTCTCATTACTACATTAACCTTTGTCGGACCGGGGGGACGCTGTCGAAAGCTTTCCTCCCTCGGTGTTTTTTGTGTGTGTGTGTGGGGGGGGATATCGGCAAAGCGAGTAGATGCAGAGATGCGATGTTTTAAAAATGGCTTCTTATACACCTGTTTTGCATATCTCGTTCTCTATATACCTGTTCTACATATCTGTTATCATGGTCATTGATCTGCGACGTGCCAAAGTGAGTGATGTTCCAAAATATCCCAAGTGCCGCCATTCGGAGTAGTTGCAACATATAAACACCAAACTCAGATCATGTTGGGCTTTCGTCGAACCAAACAACCTGCGATGTCGATATTTGAATTAAGGTCGAGGTTGCTGGCCTGAGAACAGGTCAATTTTCGCGCTTTGTTACCGTATTGAGTGGGGAAACTTGAATTCGGGGGTAATTTTCCGCCCAAAGCTACGAAGAGCGTTTAATAAGCATGATCGATTAATCAGGGTTCACATGTGTGTCAAAGATCAATGACATAAGGCCGCGCCAAGTACACGTATATCTAACACAATGCCATCTGCTACAGCATGTTGCTGTTCCTCGTGAAGGCGTATCTGAATCCGGTTCGGCACCCGCCTAAATTGTGCCACATGGCATTGGATGGCCAACCAATAACGTGAGATGGCCTGACCTCGTGGTGATGACAGCTGATGTACTCCGGACATTCAATCTTGAACTTACTTGATCTGACCATACGGCGTGACGTGACGTGACTTTAGGATCTTTGGATATTAAACAGATGCACAGATTTTGCTTGAATGGTTTTGTTGAAAGAACCAGATACACACACACACACACGCACACACACACACACACACACATATATATATATATATATTACAGGTCATTCCCCAAGAAAAAGTCATGCTACTGGACTGACCTATTATGCTCTCTAACGACCTCAGCATGTACGAAGATGAAGAAATATGATGCGATATGAGTTCTAGGCTATATTGCCGCGCCAATGACAATTCCCTGGGTCTCTAACATACATAGTTCGGAAACTGGTTTTCAAAGCTTACTCTGACCTACCCTGACGTTTGCCGTCTTAATTTTCCTTACTATGCTCAACATAAATACCATTCATCTATGTTAGAAAAACAATGCGGAGTAAATATAAACTCTGCCGTTTTCATAAAACTATTCCCAGATATTTTAATCCAGGTGCGTATATGGACAAAATATGGCCCCCGGTAATTTCATTTTCGCTTAGATTGTAAATGTATGGTATGCTTCAGGTTTTCCATGACAAAATCTTTCTAACGGTTCCATGCATTTTATCGTAGCTTACGCAGATAGAAAGTTAAATGGGGCTTTCAAGATCCCGCCCCCTGCCTAGAGGAGCTGGATTTCCGGTCGGCCCGACGGGGATTAATTGAATGCATAGTTTTGGTTTGTTCCGGTTAAATCAAGCTGCAAGCCATTGTCAGATGTCGCATCAATCTACCAGCAACGTAAATGTCGACCTTATGGCCACCGGAAGCACCAGAGGTGAAGCCAAGCCTTCAGCATGAATCATTCGCAATTTAATCAGTTTAAATGCCAAGCCAGTCCTAAGGCGTTTGGCAGCACACGTAGAGTGTGAAGGAAGTTTGGATCACCAGTGCTATATGTATGCCATTCACACAATGGACAAGCAAGATCAAAATGACTGCTGATCAAGGCGCTTCTCTGGCAACTTGATTGCTTGATCTGCCACCAACATGCAAATAATGAAGATGTGCTTACTACAGATAACTCAAAGATCCACACACGCATGAAACAGCTTTTCGTATAGTTGATAGGACATGTTAATTTGTCCGAAGGATCACATGAATAGTAGGGACTATTCAACGCCAATTTGACGTAAATCTTCCGAATGTTTCTCACTTCGGATGCGATATCAAACTCGTTGTACTCAACTAGCATTTCATCACGACGATCTGCTTATCATAACGTGACGTTCCACCACTTCTTCATCCGAGTGATTTTCGCCTTCGTTGCGCAAATACTCTGCATCGCCTTCCCTGCCTACACTCGTTGGACTGACACGAGAAGATGATTGACAGTGTCAGCCATCTGTTAGTCTGACATCAGCTAAACGGATGCCCGACCACATTCAAATATCGTGTTGGATCCGAACTAGTTGCACCACTGAACAGGTCTACCGGCTTCCCTTCACCCGCCCCCCCCCCGCCCCCCCCCCCCCCCCCCCCCCCCCCCCCCCCCCCCCCCCCCCCCCCCCCCCCCCCCCCCCCTCCTCCCCCCCCCCCCCCCCCCCCCCCCCCCCCCCCCCCCCTCCCCCCCCCCCCCCCCCCCCCCCCCCCCCCCCCCCCCCCCCCCCCCCCCCCCCCCCCCCCCCCCCCCCCCCCCCCCCCCCCCCCCCCCGCCGACGCGCTCTACCGGCTTCCCTCGGCCGACCCGCGCCTCCACATCAACACACGCAATATTAACGCACGTCTGATAGGCACTTGGCGTGAGAAGATCGCGGTGAAACAATACAGTTAGCCGGTCGTTTACAGCAATCCGGGGGGGAGTTGACCACACGACTATGTAGTGTTGGGTGGACGAGGGGCCGCTGGCGGACAGCAGCTGCGTGACCACCGAGAGTGTCTGTAGTACTGCGCGAGCGTGCGTCAGGGTGCACCAATTGTCCACCGAGTGTGCGTGCTGACGGAGCGGAAATGGTGATCTGCGGAGGTGGCAGAGGGGGAGGGGATGGGGTGGCGGTAGGGGGCTAAACCTCTGAGCGGTGAAGGACAGTGGGAACTGGAACGGCTGAGACGGTGGCTGCAATGCCATGTGGTCTTTAACAATTCGCAGTGGACCGACTCCCACCCGGGAATAGTTGTCACACATTCCGCTAGACATTGATAGGGCATCGATTAATGCTAGCTGTGATCACCCCATCGAACATTGTTTTCCCTCGTTACCGTACATTGACATTTCACGTTAATGCCGACACCCAAAACAGTTCTTGCAAAATACCGGATGAGAGCAGCCCACCAATGAGCACCAACTGCACCGTTGCGGACCCTTGCCACTAGCGCAGGTGTCGTGTGCCGTATAAGGTGGTCCTGGAATCTGCCCGGCTTCTCAAACGCGGTGCATGCGGCTGGGTTGGTAATGAGTGCTGAGTCGTGTGAGGCGCACTCGTGCGTGTCAGCACGTGTCAGCACGTGTCAGCACGTGTCAGCACGTGTCAGCACGTGTCAGCACGTGTCAGCACGTGTCAGCACGTGTCAGCACGTGTCAGCACGTGTCAGCACGTGTCAGCACGTGTCAGCACGTGTCAGCACGTGTCTCGTGCGTGTCAGCACGCGCCGTTCCGCGGACATTTCGGTGTGTGCGGGATGCGATAGGAATCGAAAGCACAGCGGCGGTGACCAAGTGTTGTACATATTTTTATGCATTCATGTTAGGTGACGGCCATGTGCAGCTATTAGTTCTAAGCCACGCATGCATATGGAAGTACGCATATGGAAATAATATTAGTGAGAAAACACCTTTGTCCCCTTCTTGCTAATCACAGGCTGTTTTGACTCCCATGTCCACGACCGGTGAGCTTCTAAAAAGCAGCATAATCAAAGTTTGACTTGCATTTCTCATTTTTCAGTGGCGGACGCTCCCGGCGCCTCAGCCAGCCATTGGGGCTACCCCGTCGTTGTTGACGATTTGGATGAAGCCACGCTCAGAGATAAGCCGGAGGCTGTGGTTCATCGAAGCTTGCGCCATGCCTGGCTGAAATGTTTTACCATGGTGCTGCTTGGTGTACCATGGTGCTGTTTGGTGTATCATGGTGCTGTTTGGTGTACCATGGTGCTGTTTGGTGTACCATGGTGCTGTTTGTGCGCTCCAGAAACTGTTGCACTAATGCATTGCAATAACGCATACACTGTAGGATATCCATTTACCGGAACGGAGAAAGAGAACTGTGTTTGCTCCTGCATTAAAGCAAAATTGAATGATATGTCATGCCACCCGTGACAGCATGTGCTTCAACATGTGATGGCCTGGTGGTGTCTGCTATGCTGTAGATGACAGGCTGTACACTTTTCACGTCTGGGCATGTAAGGCGATTGATTCTAATCTAAGTATGCATAGATAAGTATACATATGGCAGGAATTCTATGCAGAAAAAGCGCATTTGTCCCCTCGCCGCGATCAGTTTCGAAATGTTCCACCCCTGGTCCCTGACTTTCCAGAACATTCAGGTTGGTGTCTACAAATACACAAGACCAGGGGAAGTTTTTATCTTGTGGCCCCAACGGGCCGCGTCCGCATCTAATTTTGTTGATATCCGAAAGATTTTGATACTGTAAGATACGCAAACGGCTGTATTATTACCCCCGTATAATGACGTTTCAATTATGACCCTGATTTTTTAGAGCAAATAACCAGCTTGTGTCAACAAACACGGCAAGACCAGGGTAAGGTTGAGTCTTGTAATGCCCAAGTATGTACTAGTTTATATTATGCCCCAATGACGCTTACACTGTAAGAGAGTAAGCTGAATATAGCTGTACCATAACGTGACAGGCCAATTTTTTTCTGCTGTAAATTTAATAGCTGAGAAAATAATAGGTTTGTGTTGATACGTACGCAACACTGTATTTATTTAGGACAATCTGTATTTAGTACAAGCTGCTGTGCTGTTGTGTGTATGTGCACACACAATGTTGATCGTATTCCGGTGTTTGTATTGCTGTTTGATAGCCAGAAAAAGCTGTGTATATTTATAATAGCGCAATATAATAGTTCATTCTATTTCCGTATCTTAACCTATAGACAAGCATTTCAGAGACCGTCGCACTCAACTACCGTAGCAGTAGTTACTACAGCTGCCACTGGTGCCGCTAGTAGTCCAGCTGGCCACCGTCGATCCGTATCGAACCAATTTAGACGCGCTCATCCCAGTTTGACGACAATTGATGATAAGAGGCGAATGATGACACTTGACACAAATACATAGGATTTCATCGTTGTCAGGCTACTGCGAACAATCTTGGCTGTACAGTACTATTCATTCACCAACATTATTTTATTTTTGTGCAACTGGACGAACTGCCACGGCTTGCTACTTATCACTCAATATATGCTAGTTATCCATTGTTAGCTAACGCAGCTAAAATAACCAAACAGTGACCTATGAAATAAGATGACATACTGGAGTTCCATCAGTTGATAATCACAAGGAACTTTGACAAATATCGAAAGGCCAGACAAAAATATGTATTTCCTTTGGTTAATCTCGACAAATCAACACTGCATGTCTCCCGATCGATAGTTCAGGAGGATTGGGCACGCCACTGCCAGTCAAACACCTCGGAGTCCTTCAGATCGCGATGGTGCGACCGAGGTAGAAATAGTCTAGGAGATTCCAGGGTCAGAACATGCGACTCCGGAAATCGCTAATACCGGACAGCAGATCCCGCCAAGGGGAAGGGATTCGATAGTCTAGGGGTGAAGTGCACGTCTCTCTACCGAAAATTTGTGGGTTCGAGTCCCACCTGTTGCTATTTTTCACCCGCAATCAATCGGCGTGTGTGATTGTCAAAACTATGTGGCAAAGTAGTCTACTGGTCTCAAAGCCAATAGCCAACACCAACCAGGTCAGGTCAGGTCATGTCATTTATGAGCACGTGACTACTCACACTGCATACTCCTCTCGTGATTAACCGTGATGCTAAAGGCCTTAAGAAGTACTATAAATTGAACCTCTAGTTCTTGCAGAAACCATGCTTGAGTTTTGTGCCGGGGTAGGTGCCCTGTACTGTGATCTTGCCCTTGTCTGTGAGTACCACCTATTCCCTCCGGTAAGTGATCTCTTTCCCTGGGACTGTCATATTATGCGAAGATTCTCTGGCTGACCAAGGTTCTCTGGCTCGCCAAGGAAGCCAGGTATTCTGCTCAGATTTTCCACGCACCCGGTAACTCACTAAGATAACAGCAGCACACGGAAAATGTGCACCGTTACGGACTAGGCACACTAGAGTATTACCGTGGGTTCTCGGGCCCTGAGAGATACTGGACTTCAGAAAAACTCCCGGTAAATGCCCAGGATATAGCACATAACTCTTTACAAACATGGAGAGGATGCAATAACGTACAGAGGCCCTTTCACCCATTCCTCCATTTTGCTTCAGAGACCTCGTAATCAGATTCGAGCCGGGAGTTCCACGACTGGTATCAAGGAGATTCCCGAATGACCTAGGTGGCCCACCTAGGTCTGGCACTCTGGTGACGTTCAGGGACGCTTGGAAGAGACAACCAAGCTTACAAAATGTACGGCTCTAAAATGCGTAAGCCGTACAACAGATCAAATGTATGCATCGGTATGTACCGAATGCAATGAAGCATTGTTAGCTGAACCATCCTTATGTGTAGCATTTGCCTGAGGATAGATAAAACCAAAAGATAGATAAAACCAAAAGATAGATACAACCAAAAGATAGATAAAACCAAAAGAACGTGCACATGATGTAATGAAGCACAATTAAATAACGAAATGCATGCTTCTGCTGAAAAAGCACCATCTTTGCACCACGAATGTATAGGCATGTACAGTGAGCACATATTGCAGATACGAGCGCACCGGTACGCCCAACAATTGAACGTTCAGCCTTGAAATGTCCAACGGTGATCACGCTAATGGTCATATAATGCCGTAATTGGATGCCATGAATTTAGCCAGCCGCATGGCCCGGTTATAGCCTGCATGTCTCGTGGCCTTGATGCATGCCGTTTGGCACGTGCACCTGCGCTCATGTTCAACGAAATCGGCTATGGAGCGGGCAGGAGGCGTGGTGAACACACCAAATGCGATTTCAAAGCGCCCGTTTTCCCGAGCAGGGCGCTGACCGCGACTGGTGAACGCGAAGAGAGCGCTGCACCTGGAGCGGCCCGGTCAGCTGCTGCACCGGCTGACCAGCTGGCCAGCTGTGGTAGCTGCGGCAGCGCGTGTTGACCACCGCGGGCGGTCAGACCACCCGTTGGCGTTGCGTGATCTCGGATCTGCCGGCTAGAATCTGAGATCGTGTGTGTGCGTGGGAAGGGGAGAATTATTCTGAGATACCAAAACATTACCCACTCCCCTCAGTAGTCGTGTGTGGAGAACTACGCCGAGCGGTGTTCCGCTACGCACGGAGGCAGAGGCGAGGCGGTACGGCTGCAAACGCTTCCAGAGTGTTGTCTATGGCGCCCCATGTCAGGAAGCGTGCGCCGTAAACATGACATAATCGGCGGCTATCTCCAGAACTGCCAGCAGCCTGTGCTCTCTCTCGATATATCTGGTGAAGGATTGGCCGCCGGCCGGCTGTTGCAGCCGTCGCTGTGGCTCGCATATCAGACTGGCTGCCGGCCGTGAAGGGCTGCCGGCCGTGAAGGGCTGCCGGCCGTGGAGGGCCGCCGGCCGTGGAGGGCCGCCGGCCGGTGGGGTCTGGCCACGCCTAGTTGCCAGGCGCTGCCAGACTGGCCGTGCGCCACTGTCTGCCGCCTTGTGCCGGCCGTGGCGCCAGCTGTGTCGGCCGTGGCACCAGCTGTGCCGGCCATGGCGCCAGCTGTGCCGGCCATGGCGCCAGCTGTGTCAGCTGTGCCGGCGGTGCCAGCTGTGCCGGCTGTGGCGCCTGCTGTGCCAGGTGCCAGCTGTGCCAGGTGCCAGTTGTGCCGGCCGTGGCGCCAGCTGTGCCGGCCGTGGCGCCAGTTGTGTCGGCCGTGGCGCCAGCTGTGCCGGCCGTGGCGACAGCTGTGCCGGCCCAGTGGCTGCCTTGTGTGCCGTGCGCTGCTGGCGCCAGCTGTGCCGGCCGTGGCGACAGCTGTGCCGGCCGTCGCGCCAGCTGTGCCGGCCGTCGCGCCAGCTGTGCCGGCCGTCGCGCCAGTTGTGTCGGCCGTGGCGCCAGTTTGACCGGCCGGCCGGGCGGCGGCCAGGGTCAGCTGGGAGCCACACGGGCCGCTGTTTGCCGGCCATTCCGAGTGTCTCCCGACCGGCCTCGGCCAGGTCAGGGACGCCGCCCAACCACCCGCGCGCGGGGGCAGAACCGGAGCAGCGGGCCGTCACACATGTGGAGCCACACTGTACCCGGCCGACAGCCACACTGTACCCGGCCGACAGACACACTGTACCCGGCCGACAGTCACATGTACCGGCCGAAGCCACACTGTACCCGGCCGACAGACACACTGTACCCGGCCGACAGCCACACTGCACCCGGCCGACAGACACATTGTACCCGGCCGACAGTCACACTGTACCCGGCCGACAGTCACACTGTACCCGACCGACAGACACACTGTACCCGGCCGACAGACACACTGTACCCGGCCGACAGACACATTGTACCCGGCCAACAGACACACTGTACCCGGCCGACAGACACATTGTACCCGGCCGACAGCCACACTGTACCCGGCCGACAGACACACTGTACCCGGCCGACAGCCACACTGCACCCGGCCGACAGACACATTGTACCCGGCCGACAGTCACACTGTACCCGGCCGACAGCCACACTGTACCCGGCCGACAGTCACACTGTACCCGGCCGACAGCCACACTGTACCCGGCCGACAGACACATTGTACTCGGCCAACAGACACATTGTACCCGGCCAACAGACACATTGTACCCGGCCGACAGCCACACTGTACCCGGCCGACAGCCACACTGTACCCGGCCGACAGACACACTGCACCCGGCCGACAGACACACTGTACCCGGCCGACAGACACACTGTACCCGGCCGACAGACACATTGTACCCGGCCGACAGCCACACTGTACCCGGCCGACAGACACATTGTACTCGGCCAACAGACACATTGTACCCGGCCAACAGACACACTGTACCCGGCCAACAGACACACTGTACCCGGCCGACAGACACACTGTACCCGGCCGACAGACACACTGTACCCGGCCGACAGCCACACTGCACCCGGCCGACAGTCACATTGCACACGGCCAACAGACACACTGTACCCGGCCAACAGACACACTGTACCCGGCCGACAGCCACACTGCACCCGGCCGACAGACACACTGTACCCGGCCGACAGACACACTGTACCCGGCCGACAGACACACTGTACCCGGCCGACAGACACATTGTACTCGGCCAACAGACACATTGTACCCGGCCGACAGACACACTGTACCCGGCCAACAGACACACTGTACCCGGCCGACAGACACACTGTACCCGGCCAACAGACACACTGTACCCGGCCGACAGCACACTGCACCCGGCCGACAGTCACATTGCACACGGCCAACAGACACACTGCACCCGGCCAACAGACACACTGTACCCGGCCGACAGCCACACTGCACCCGGCCGACAGACACACTGTACCCGGCCGACAGACACACTGTACCCGGCCGACAGACACATTGTACTCGGCCAACAGACACATTGTACCCGGCCAACAGACACACTGTACCCGGCCAACAGACACACTGTACCCGGCCGACAGACACACTGTACTCGTCCAACAGACACATTGTACCCGGCCGACAGACACACTGTACCCGGCCGACAGCCAGCAGGAGCCGGTGGCTGCCACTGGTTGAAGAGAGATAATGGGAGACCCCACAGCGCTTGGTGACATTTCTTTTTTAGCCCGAGATGTAGTGAACACTCCGCAACACATACCTTTCACTTGGGGGACGCGGTAGCTCAGTCGGTAGGATGTTGGAATGTTGATCGCAAGGTTTCGGGTTCGAATCTCGCAACCGGGGCATTGCCGAGTCCACCCGCGACCAATCGGCGTGAGAGGTTGGCGACGTTATATGACCTAGCAGTTGAATGCGTCGTAAAAGAACCCAACGTTCTTTTACTTTTATGAACTCCCTGAGCTGGTACCGCACGGCATGCTGTCCTACCACAGCCACCATGTTGGTATGCTGAGTCAGGATAATAATGAGGAAGTCTGACAGAGGTGAGCCGTTCAGGACGGTCTCCCACCCGTAGCCGGATCTACCCTCATCTGAATTGGAGCCGATTTACGGATCACAGGTGGGGCTGCACGCATGAAACATCGCACCCATGGCGTGATTTACCTTCTATTTCACTGCTTAGCGGGATGATTATGTATTTCACTGACATGCACAACAAAAAGGCTTTAATGCTTATGTTGTATGGGACTTGCGGCCTATGACTTGCTCAACATCACCTTGTACGTGATTTGCGGCCTTTGACTTGTTCAGCATCACCTTGTACGATCTTGCGGCCTATGACTTACTCAGCATCACCTTGTACGGGATTTGCGGCCTTTGACTTGTTCAGCATCACCTTGTAGGATACTTGCGGCCTATGACTTACTCAGCATCACCTTGTACGGGACTTGCTGTGTATGACTTGCTCAGTATCACCTTGTACGGAACTTGCGACCTATGACTTGCTGAGCATCACCTCGTACGGGACTTGTGGCCTATGACTTGCTCAACATCACCTCGTACGGGACTTGCGGCCTTTGACTTGGTCAGCACTACCCTGTACGGGACTTGCGGCGTATGATTTGCTAAGCATCATCTTGTACGGGATGTGCGGCCTATGGCTTGCCAAGCATCACCTTGTACGGGACTTGCGGCCTATGACCTGCTCAGCATTACCTTGTACGGGACTTGCGGCCTATGACTTGCTCAGCATCACCTAGTACGGGACTTGCGGCCTATGACTTGCTCAGCATCACCTCGTACGGGACTTGCGGTCTACGACTTGTTCAGCATCACGATGTACGGGACTTGCGGCCTATGACTTGCTCAGCATCACCTTGTACGGGACTTGCGGATTATGACTTGCTCAGCATCACCTTGTACGGGAATTTACGGCCTATGACTTATTCAGCATCACCTTGCCAATCTCAGTTCAAATGAACGCGGCTTTCATTTGGTGCTCCGGTGCAATTTAGCATGTTTGTGATGCCGCGGCGGTCTTTGTTGCCACGAGGAAGCATGTGCTGTCGCAGTAGCACTGCTTCCTGAATACTGCAGCGTGGCGTTTGGTGTGCCACTTGTGTCAACAAACAACCAGCATATGGTGCATGTAGGGTTGCTGAGCGAGCGAGGAAAAGTGCTGAAAGCGCAGGGAAGTCAAATAGTAGTGTGTGCAGTTCAGGGGCATAGCCTTCAGCGTTTATACACCCACTTGCACTCAAACATGCATGCAGATAAAAGTGGCTTCAGATTGACCCGCTGGCTTGGTGAGGGATCTTCAGCCTTAAGGACATTGACCCCCTGGCTTGGTGAGGGATCTTCAGCCTTAAGGACATTGACCCCCTGGCTTGGTGAGGGATCTCCAGCCTTAAGGACATTGACCCCCTGGCTTGGTGAGGGATCTCCAGCCTTAAGGACATTGATCCCCTGGCTTGGTGAGGGATCTCCAGCCTTAAGGACATTGACTCCCTGGCTTGGTGAGGGATCTCCAGCCTTAAGTGCGACAACAGTGCAACCCAGCGTCGTTTACAGCTGTTGGAAATATCTAGCCCAACTCAGATTGTAGTGTCTATCTTATCTTTGTACCAAACTAAGATCGACCACATCCGAAATCACCAATGTATCTCGGTGATCGCGGATTTATCTGGGATGACTTTCTGGGGCGACTTTAATTAGTTCTGGGATGACTTTGATTTGATCTGGGATGACATTGATTTGATTTGGGATGACTGATTTGATCTGGGAAGGCTTTCATTTCATCTGGGATGGCTTTTATTTGATCTGGGATGACTGCTTTGAATTGGGATGACTTTGGTTTGATCTGGGATGTCTTTGACTTTTGATCTTGCCAACCAATGTAGCGTAGTTAAGCAGAATTCCTAGCTTCTGGCCGTGTATATCGTGAGCATTCGTCGTCATTAGTAGCATTTAGCTGTTGTATTCATGAGGTGGAATCACCTTCCCAGCTGCTGCACTTTTACAATCGGGCTCGTTCCACTGCGCGTGCTAGAAAACTGCTCACCAAATCATAGTGCTAGATAACTGCTCACCACAGCCTCGTGCTAAAGCCCTGTTCACCACAACCTTGTGCTAGAACACTGATCATCTCAACCTCTTGCTAGAGTGCTGATCATCACAAACTCGTGCTAGAGCACTGCTCACCACAATCTCGTGCTAGAGCAGTGCTCACCACAACCTCGTGCTAGAGCACTGCTCACCACAACCTCGTGCTAGAACACTGCTCATCACAACATCGTACTAGAGCACTGCTCACCACAACCTCGTGCTAGAGCAGTGCTCACCACAACCTCGTGCTAGAGCACTGCTCACCACAACCTCGTGCTAGAGCAGTGCTCACCACAGCCTCGTGCTAAAGCACTGATCACTACAGCCTCGTGCTAGAACACTGCTCATCACAACCTCGTGCTAGAACACTGATCATCTCAACCTCTTGCTAGAGTGCTGATCATCACAAACTCGTGCTAGAGCACTGCTCATCACAATCTCGTGCTAGAGCACTGCTCACCACAATCTCGTGCTAGAACACTGATCATCTCAACCTCTTGCTAGAGTACTGCTCACCACAACCTCGTGCTAGAGCAGTGCTCACCACAACCTCGTGCTAGAGCACTGCTCATCACAACCTCATCGCACTGGCGGAGAATTACGGCAGAACTGGAACTGCGGTAAGGTGTTGCAGGAACATTTTAAGCACAGGGTGGTGTGCATAGTTGGACCATTTCCTGCATTTATAAGCATGCTATAGAACGTAAAATTAACGTGATGCATCGTGATAAATTTCGTACGGACTATTTTTCCTAAGGAATGTAATAGTTCGTCCTGGTGTATGCAGGAAAACTCAAACTTTTGCTCATACTGTTGCGGTATTCATGTCTCGGTATCCTGTTGTCTTCCACGTGCCTCGTTGGTTTTACCTCATGAGTATACGGCCTTCAATGAAATTGAAAGCAACATGTTGCAATTATAACTCTGCTGACTATTCAGTTGCAAACATGAAAACGATGCACTGTCAGGACATATTTGCTGTTCTTCACATAAACCACCGAATGTTCCCCCAGAGTTCTGTGAATATCACACCCCATATCTCGAGACAACCACTGCCACAGCCAGCCCATGCTACTGCCACAGCTAGCTCATATCACTGCCACAGTCAGCCCATGCCACTGCCACAGTCCGCCCATGTTACTGCCACAGCCAGCTCATGCCACTGCCACAGTCCGCCCATGTTACTGCCACAGCCAGCTCATGCCACTGCCACATCCAGCCCATACCACTGCCACAGTCAGACCATACCACTGCCACAGTAAGCCCATACCACTGCCACAACCAGCCCATGTTACTGCCACAGCCAGCCCATACCACTCCCACAGTCCGCCCATACCACTGCCACAGTCCGCCCACACCACTGCCACAGTCAGACCATACCACTGCCACAGTAAGCCCATACCACTGCCACAAGCAGCCCATGCCATTGCCACAGCCAGCCCACACCACTGCCACAGCCAGCCCATACCATTGCCACAGTCAGCACATACCACTGACACAGCCAGCCCATACCACTGCCACAGCCAGCTCATATCACTGCCACAGCCAACCCATACCAATGCCACAACCAGCCCATACCACTGCCACAGTCAGACCATACCACTGCCACAGAAGCCCATACCAATGCCACAACCAGCCCATACCACTGCCACAGCCAGCCCGTGGCACTGCCACAGCCAGCAAGCGTCTGGACATCGCACAGGTATGCTGCTGGGTGTGGAGACATCCTGATCATTGTGGCAGTTGCCTGGAACATCCCCGGACAGCTACCTGTAGTGGGGTGCTGGCCGCGCCTCTGCCGGTGTCCTGCTGCCACACACTGTCCTCAGCTGCTGCGTGGCTCCAGCAGTGCTCCGCTGCTGACCCTGGTGATGCGTCACGTGCTGACCGGTCGCCACTGACACCGCAACTGGGCCTGTTCAGTGGTGCGAGCCGGCCACAGCACAACTGGGCCGGTCCGGCGGCGTCCCGGCGCGCCGGCCGAGCCCGCCGCCTCCGCCCACCGAGTCGCCCGGTGGGCGGGGGCGGCCGGCGTCGGCCCGCGCAGCGTGTGGGCGGAGGCGGCTGTCCCTGGCCGGCGAGCGGGCAGGATGGGTGTTCCGAGTCAGGTCTGGGTGTGCCGGTCGTCAGGGTCAGGTTCGGATACGTAGATAAACGTCGGTGTATGCTTTCATTTGGAGCTGTATAATAGGCATATCTTCTTATCTGGTTACTTTCACTACATCTGACCGAGGAGGAACACTGAGTTGTGGCAGATTTTTTGGTGGTGGCAGCCCTCATCGTCGTGAATTTCTGGGTTAGCTACTGATCAGGCATTGCTAGGTGCCACTCTCCCTGACCAGATAGGGAAGGGCGTGTCGGGCTCATCTGGTCGGGACGGCCTCGGGCGGCCGTTCCTGGAACATGTGTGGGCGGGGACGGAGCTGGAATAAGTGCGCGACCACTGCAGCCAGCCCCCATCCATGTGGGCTGCCAGTTTTGGCCCGATACACGCAATGGGAGGTCGAGTGGGGACAAATAAGGGCGGCGGGAGGTCGACTTGAGCCGAAGGTAGGTAATTGACATGCGCCTAGAATGATGTATCGATGGTCACCAATATCCCTGATTTGAGCAACAACAGCATCGCTTTGTATTTATACCTATCACCACCTCAGATCCCGGCCAGACGGAGCACCCCGCCACCACCTCAGATCCCGGCGAGACGGAGCACCCTGTCACCACCTCAGGTGCCGTGGAGTCGGAGCACCCTGTCACCACCTCAGGTCCCAGCCAGACGGAGCACTGTAGCGGTGAGGCAGAGTAGCACTATACATAACAGTTTGGAGCACATACTCAGTGTACAAAGCAAGCAATGGCTCACGGCTCAAAGGAAGTATGTGATTTGTGAAAAGCCAACTGAGCACACGCCCTCATTTGTCGCCCGTGTAAAGGACCATTGGGGACGCCGGACGGGCAAGGAATCAGTGATCCTTTGTACTAATCAACAAGCAATGGAGGAGTATGATCTGAATAAAGAAAGCGGAACTTGCAACATCACGACAAATAGTACCAGGGTTTCAGAAACTCGACGGCGGAGTCTTGTCGGATGAGCTTGGTCCCTCATATTTGATGTTTTGTTCATGCACGTTAGTAGACTATTCCTGTCTTCGTCCCTACTGGTAACCTGCCGTCGCATACCCGCGGATAAAATTCGCTCGGATTTCTGCCCTCGCTCGTAACTAATTGTTGACAGCCCCTTAACTATGTCCGGCTTGACATTCATCGGAGCGTATACCACTGGCTTGTTGTGATCTGTGATCGTATACCACTGGCTAATATCGTATCTGTGATCGTATACCACTGGCTAATATCGTATCTGTGATCGTATACCACTGGCTTGTTGTGATCTGTGATCGTATACCACTGGCTTGTTGTGATCTGTGATCGTATACCACTGGCTTGTTGTGATCTGTGATCGTATACCACTGGCTCGTTGTGATCTGTGATCGTATACCACTGGCTAATATCGTATCTGTGATCGTATACCACTGGCTTGTTGTGATCTGTGATCGTATACCACTGGCTAATATCGTATCTGTGATCGTATACCACTGGCTTGTTGTGATCTGTGATCGTATACCACTGGCTTGTTGTGATCTGTGATCGTATACCACTGGCTTGTTGTGATCTGTGATCGTATACCACTGGCTTGTTGTGATCTGTGATCGTATACCACTGGCTCGTTGTGATCTGTGATCGTATACCACTGGCTAATATCGTATCTGTGATCGTATACCACTGGCTTGTTGTGATCTGTGATCGTATACCACTGGCTTGTTGTGATCTGTGATCGTATACCACTGGCTTGTTGTGATCTGTGATCGTATACCACTGGCTTGTTGTGATCTGTGATCGTATACCACTGGCTTGTTGTGATCTGTGATCGTATACCACTGGCTTGTTGTGATCTGTGATCGTATACCACTGGCTTGTTGTGATCTGTGATCGTATACCACTGGCTTGTTGTGATCTGTGATCGTATACCACTGGCTTGTTGTGATCTGTGATCGTATACCACTGGCTTGTTGTGATCTGTGATCGTATACCACTGGCTTGTTGTGATCTGTGATCGTATACCACTGGCTTGTTGTGATCTGTGATCGTATACCACTGGCTTGTTGTGATCTGTGTGTGACGCATTGCGACTTCTGCGTGGCGATATCATTACGCCGTTGGATTTCAGCTCACGTGACGCAATAGTGGCCTCAATTTTGTGAATGGTGCCTCCGTGCGGTGATGAGAGGTCACTGGTGAGAGGGTGGAGAGGCATCGAGTGCGTCATCTGATGTTAGTTGATAGATTGCTGCAACATTCTATTGATAGCTATCCACTAGGGTTCTGCAGTTTTTATATGTGTAAATGTCACATACGTGGCAATGAGACATCCTTTTGGAATGCAATTGAGTAGTGCTCATTATTTTAAGACACGTAAAAATAAACACTTGCTTCAATCGAGCTTCCACAATGAAAAAGTATTCTTGTATGACAGGAGATGGCGCCACGTGATTCGTGAGGAGATAAATCGAACACCAGCCAGCGCACAACACATGCAGTTTGTTTTATGAATGAACCTGTACCGACTGGTTCTGCAGAAAGAACAGTCGATCGCTGCCGCAGACGATCTTTTCAGGACATCGCAATCTGCACAAGTTTGTATTGAACACAATTCTGCAAAGAAGTATCCTACAGATCGTACAAGGAATGACATCAACATGCACTGCACACGACTTGAGTTAGCGTTAGCTCCCTGCACCTGCACATTTGTCGTGTCCCCACCCAGGACAGTACAGCTCCGAGTGGATAACACGACACCTGTACAGTCGTGTCCCCACCCAGGACAGTGCAGCTCCGAGTGGATAACACGACACCTGTACAGTTGTGTCCCCACCCAGGACAGTGCAGCTCCGAGTGGATAACACGACACCTGTACGGTTGTGTCCCCACCCAGGACAGTGCAGCTCGGAGTGGATGACACGACACCTGTACGGTTGTGTCCCCACCCAGTACAGAGTGGATAACACGACACCTGTACAGTTGTGTCCCCACCCAGGACAGTGCAGCTCGGAGTGGATGACACGACACCTGTACGGTTGTGTCCGCACCCAGTACAGAGTGGATGACACGACACCTGTACGGTTGTGTCCGCACCCAGGACAGTACAGCGCCGAGTGGATAACACGACACCTGTACAGTTGTGTCCCCACCCAGGACAGTACAGCTCGGAGTGGATGACACGACACCTGTACAGTCGTGTCCCCACCCAGGACAGTGCAGCTCGGAGTGGATGACACGACACCTGTACAGTCGTGTCCCCACCCAGGACAGTACAGCTCGGAGTGGATGACACGACACCTGTACAGTGGTGTCCCCACCCAGAACAGTGCAGCTCGGAGTGGATGACACGACACCTGTACAGTTGTGTCCCCACCCAGGACAGTGCAGCTCCGAGTGGATGACACGACACCTGTACAGTTGTGTCCCCACCCAGGACAGTACAGCTCGGAGTGGATGACACGACACCTGTACAGTTGTGTCCCCACCCAGGACAGTACAGCTCGGAGTGGATGACACGACACCTGTACAGTTGTGTCCCCACCCAGGACAGTGCAGCTCGGAGTGGATAACACGACACCTGTACAGTTGTGTCCCCACCCAGGACAGTGCAGCTCCGAGTGGATGACACGACACCTGTACAGTTGTGTCCCCACCCAGGACAGTACAGCTCGGAGTGGATGACACGACACCTGTACAGTTGTGTCCCCACCCAGGACAGTGCAGCT
The DNA here is from genome assembly GCA_034440615.1 of Ashinkailepas kermadecensis. NCBI lineage: Eukaryota > Metazoa > Arthropoda > Thecostraca > Neolepadidae > Ashinkailepas > Ashinkailepas kermadecensis. The sequence continues at coordinate 53,558 of JAOTOM010002660.1, forward strand.
CCGAGTGGATAACACGACACCTGTACAGTTGTGTCCCTACCCAGGACAGTACAGCTCCGAGTGGATGACACGACACCTGTACAGTGGTGTCCCCACCCAGGACAGCACAGAGCCGAGTGGATAACACGACACCTGTACAGTTGTGCCCCCACCCAGGACAGTACAGCGCCGAGTGGATAACACGACACCTGTACAGTTGTGTCCCTACCCAGGACAGTACAGCTCCGAGTGGATGACACGACACCTGTACAGTGGTGTCCCCACCCAGGACAGCACAGAGCCGAGTGGATAACACGACACCTGTACAGTTGTGTCCCCACCCAGGACAGTGCAGCTCAGAGTGGATGACACGACACCTGTACAGTTGTGTCCCCACCCAGGACAGTACAGCTCGGAGTGGATGACACGACACCTGTACAGTTGTGTCCCCACCCAGGACAGTGCAGCTCTGAGTGGATGACACGACACCTGTACAGTTGTGTCCCCACCCAGGACAGTACAGCTCCGAGTGGATGACACGACACCTGTACAGTTGTGTCCCCACCCAGGACAGTGCAGCTCAGAGTGGATGACACGACACCTGTACAGTTGTGTCCCCACCCAGAACAGTACAGCTCCGAGTGGATGACACGACACCTGTACAGTTGTGTCCCCACCCAGGACAGTACAGCGCCGAGTGGATAACACGACACCTGTACAGTTGTGTCCCCACCCAGGACAGTACAGCTCCGAGTGGATGACACGACACCTGTACAGTTGTGTCCCCACCCAGGACAGTACAGCGCCGAGTGGATAACACGACACCTGTACAGTTGTGTCCCCACCCAGAACAGTACAGCTCCGAGTGGATGACACGACACCTGTACAGTTGTGTCCCCACCCAGGACAGTACAGCGCCGAGTGGATGACACGACACCTGTACAGTTGTGTCCCCACCCAGGACAGTACAGCGCCGAGTGGATAACACGACACCTGTACAGTTGTGTCCCCACCCAGAACAGTACAGCTCCGAGTGGATGACACGACACCTGTACAGTTGTGTCCCCACCCAGGACAGTACAGCGCCGAGTGGATGACACGACACCTGTACAGTTGTGTCCCCACCCAGGACAGTACAGCTCGGAGTGGATGACACGACACCTGTACAGTTGTGTCCCCACCCAGGACAGTACAGCGCCGAGTGGATAACACGACACCTGTACAGTTGTGTCCCCACCCAGGACAGTACAGCTCGGAGTGGATGACACGACACCTGTACAGTTGTGTCCCCACCCAGGACAGTACAGCTCTGAGTGGATGACACGACACCTGTACAGTTGTGTCCCCACCCAGGACAGTGCAGCTCCGAGTGGATGACACGACACCTGTACAGTGGTGTCCCCACCCAGGACAGCACAGAGCCGAGTGGATAACACGACACCTGTACAGTTGTGTCCCCACCCAGGACAGTACAGCTCGGAGTGGATGACACGACACCTGTACAGTTGTGTCCCCACCCAGGACAGTACAGCTCTGAGTGGATGACACGACACCTGTACGGTTGTGTCCCCACCCAGGACAGTACAGCGCCGAGTGGATGACACGACACCTGTACAGTGGTGTCCCCACCCAGGACAGCACAGAGCCGAGTGGATAACACGACACCTGTACAGTTGTGTCCCCACCCAGGACAGTACAGCTCCGAGTGGATGACACGACACCTGTACAGTTGTGTCCCCACCCAGGACAGTGCAGCTCGGAGTGGATGACACGACACCTGTACAGTTGTGTCCCCACCCAGGACAGTGCAGCTCAGAGTGGATGACACGACACCTGTACAGTTGTGTCCCCACCCAGGACAGTACAGCTCGGAGTGGATGACACAACACCTGTACAGTTGTGTCCCCACCCAGGACAGTACAGCGCCGAGTGGATAACACGACACCTGTACAGTTGTGTCCCCACCCAGGACAGTACAGCTCCGAGTGGATGACACGACACCTGTACAGTTGTGTCCCCACCCAGAACAGTGCAGCTCCGAGTGGATAACACGACACCTGTACAGTCGTGTCCCCACCCAGAACAGTGCAGCTCCGAGTGGATGACACGACACCTGTACAGTTGTGTCCCCACCCAGTACAGAGTGGATGACACGACACCTGTACAGTTGTGTTCCCACCCAGGACAGTACAGCGCCGAGCGGGTGTATCGGTCGAGCCGTGCCAGACGAACGATGTATGTTTCTTAACGCGGACTACAATGTTCGGGATGGTCCGTTCGCCTGCATCTACCCAGTGCCGGACAGCTGATCACCTTCCCACACAGCACAACCGCTCGGCTGCTAACTGTGTGCGACATTTTGAGCATATTTTGAGTACCCTCCAGCTTGCAGATCGTGTGCATGTCTCTAAAGAGAAACACTGTGAAGATTGAAACAATTTGTATTATACCCTGACTTTTCACTTTACACCAAACACTTCACTTCGTCTTTCAATTATTCACTAGAAATGATTTAGTTCAATGTAGGTGTTTCCTAAGGCTGTCTCAGTGCACCAAAGGAGTGTTGAAAGTACCAGCAGACGACATTGTGTACTATATGGTAACATGACATTGCACGATCTAAGCAACATTATTTTGGACAAATTTTCCAAGCTATGCTATGCGCTTTGAATACTAGAATACGAAGCTTCAGCAAAGCTTTCGGGAAAATAGGAAAATAGCTTCCGGTTGCGTGTCCCCATGCACGCGACGGTGGGCATTCAATCACATATGGCGCATTGGTCCGGCAAATTTTGATGATAATTTGTCTTGCGATGCCTTCCATACTGGGTTTTCAAGTAAATGGGCTTGGGGAACATCTGGGTGATATTACAAGGTGACTTGAAGGGCTATAAAATAACTTTTACGGTACATATTTACGTAACAATGGTCACATGTGCTCAGACATAATGATCTCATTCCGCACGGCCAGGATACATACAGAACTGTAAATGTGTCTTATCAGAACACAAATATTAAATCACAGCTCGCTAGATCACTACCATAGGAGCATAGATCGCAAACGTAGGCTGTCCATGTCCCTTGCGGGCGAATGCACGAGGTTCACAGACACAAAGATGCCACACAAAGATGCCACAACACACTCAATCCACTCCTGTCAGGACAGCCAAAGCAGCGACCCGAACACGAAGCACGACACGTCCTTCCTCTTGTGGCTCCTGCCCCCGTGAGATGTTCTTGGACATGTACTCTCCTTTGTCTGCTCCTATCTCGCCATCCCCTGTCTGTTTCTTTGGGTTACCTGGTGCCGGACGGGTGGGCGGCACACCACTGGGGTCTGGCCGCCCACCACTGGGGGTCTGGCCGCCCGTCACTGGGACCGGGCCGCCCACCACTGGGGTCTGGCCGCCCGTCACTGGGACCGGGCCGCCCACCACTGGGGTCTGGCCGCCCGTCACTGGGACCGGGCCGCCCACCACTGGGGTCTGGCCGCCCGTCACTGGGACCTGTCCGCCCGCCACTGGGTCTGGCCGCCCACCACTGGGGTCTCGCCGCCCGTCACTGGGACCTGTCCGCCCGCCACTGGGTCTGGCTGTCCACCACTGGGGTCTGGCCGCCCGCCACTGGGTCTGGCTGTCCACCACTGGGACCTGTCCACCCGCCACTGTGTCTGGCTGTCCACCACTGGGGTCTGGCCGCCCGCCACTGGGGTCTGGCTGTCCACCACTGGGACCTGTCCGCCCGCCACTGGGTCTGGCCGCCCACCACTGGGGTCTCGCCGCCCGTCACTGGGACCTGTCCGCCCGCCACTGGGTCTGGCTGTCCACCACTGGGGTCTGGCCGCCCGCCACTGGGTCTGGCTGTCCACCACTGGGGTCTGGCTGCCCGCCACTGGGACCGGGCTGTGCGCCAGTAGGGCCTGGTTGCGTACCACTGGAGCCGCTGTGTGCGCTCCTTTGTCTGGGCTGCACGCACGCCCATGTAGCCTGTCTGAAAGTCCCGGCAGCCGGCTGCATGCTGATGGGGCCAGGCCGTGAAGAGTTTTGCACTTCATCAGGCTGAACTAGATTCTTCTGGAGGACTACAGCACCTGTGTTGATGGCCCACCGTCCCCGCGTTGTTCTAGTAGACTGTGGCATAGGAACACCCCGGCGGCCCCGACACCTTCATCAGACTCAGATGACAGGCTTTACACTTTGAGTCGTTGGAAGGCAGTTGCCATCTCACATACCAAGTAACCAGTGCGTCAAGATCTAACTTAAGGATCTTTGCACCATCATCACTTCTGATTGGTCGATATACTTTCGTGTCATCGGCGTAGATAATCACCGAACTCTTCACTACTGGGAGGGACTCGATGGTTGCTAAGAAACGTGAACAGTGTAGGGCCAAGGACGCCTCCTTGAGGTACCTCGCTCGTAAAACTTGTCCAATGTCCATGCAGATTCCTGTCCATGTAGGATTGCTCACTGTTTACGGTCTGTAAGGAAGGATTGTATCCATTTCAGTAAATGTCGCTTCATACCAAGTCCACTGAAGATAATCATCACTCTTTCGCGTGCTACCGAATTAAAAGCTTTCCCGAAAGCCGGTCTCGTGCAATGCATGTTGCGACATCAACTATTATGCCTGTCTTACAATGATTCAATGCGGGTTTAGCCCGACGTATGTGTACAAGACTAAGTCCAAGTAGCTTCCGTGTCCATCATGCACATAGAGGCTTCGCAAACTATAAAACAAGCTCACTCTTACATTGGCCGTTTTTAACAAGGCAAAGTGTATATAAATATGCTCATGATTCCTGTACTAACCAATCACTAACCACATTGCGTTAACCCAGTGCACGTTGGAACAAGAAAGAAGTAGGACGCTGCTGCGCCATCCGCTTTGCATTTTGGCGAGACACTGACTGTGCTGACATTTACATGTGATGGTATGGGTGGTGTGCGTGAACAATGATCATACATATATGCGCTTTTTATCGTATCCTGAGAATGAATAGTCCGCCGAGTGGTTAGAATGACAAGTTATTGCGACAAGTTATTGCGTTCTGCCTCCTACCATTGGCTACGCCATTGGCTACGCCATAGGCACACCACCCGGCGAGGTACGGCCTCTTGCCATTCAGCTCGGCTTGCCTGTGACAGCCTCACCTTTCACCGCTCCCGGTACGGTCAGAATCTCGCGACGCATATCTGAGCGCATCGTCACATATTTGTCGACGCTGTGGGGTGCGACGCCCAGCTCGGACGCTGCCTTGTCTGGCCCGTGGTGTGCGCGAGCGGCGGCTTCGCGCGCTCCAAGGACACGACACTATGCCGTGCGCCAACTGGTCTCGGCAGCAGGCGGCAGGCGTACCCGGCAGACGTAACTGGCAGGCGCAACCGACAGGCGTAACCGACAGACGTAACCGGCAGGCGTAACCGGCAGGCGTAACCGGCAGACGTAACCGGCAGGCGTAACTGACAGGCGTAACCGACAGGCGTAACCAACAGGCGTGACTGGCAGGCGTAACCGGCATACGTAACCGGCAGGCGTAACCAACAGGCGTGACTGGCAGGCGTAACCGGCATACGTAACCGGCAGGCGTACCCGGCAGGCGTAACCGGCAGGCGCAACCGACAGGCGTAACCGACAGACGTAACCGGCAGGCGTAACCGGCAGGCGTAACCGGCAGACGTAACCGGCAGGCGTAACTGACAGGCGTAACCGGCAGGCGTAACCAACAGGCGTGACTGGCAGGCGTAACCGGCATACGTAACCGGCAGGCGTAACCAACAGGCGTGACTGGCAGGCGTAACCGGCATACGTAACCGGCAGGCGTACCCGGCAGGCGTAACCGGAAGGTGCAGCCGGCTCGTTCGGCCTACGGTGTCATTCAGCGGCGCCGTTGTTGGTGCGGTTCAGTCATGACGACAATTTTCTTGTTGATTGCAGATGCTGATGACGTGGCACGCTTTCACGCCGGCTGTGACGTCATTCAGTGTCTTCGGAAGCGAACCGAACAGGAGTGTGTTCATCGCAATGGGCTGATCAGCATGCACAGTAATGATGGACTCAACTCCAAACGACCACCGCAACGACAGGCAACCACGTCATCAAGTTCTTTTATTAGAATCAAATACGAAAAGATCGGATTCCTGACGCTCGAAGTTACATTCATCGGTGGCTCTGTAGCTGACTTCACTGATCACTTTGCACGGTTGTCCTTTCATCACCACATCAGGCAGCTCCGCCCGGATATTAGGTGAGTTTTCCGTGGCCGCAGTTGCCACGTTCCGGCGCTGATGTGCCGGTCTCGTGCACGTCTCGATCTGATTGGACTAAACAACTCGCGTCCCTCAACATGTCTAGGTCATGTTGAGACTGGACTGTCCGTCTGCTGCAGGTGGCCAGATACAATACCAGGTCCTCTCCGTTTGTTAGATATATAATGACGTCACGTGACGACCGTCTCCCACATGTAGCACCATATGCGGCCCGGCTGGTGTGCTGACATGGACGGTGTCGGCGTGCGCCGGCTGTGGCCTGGTCGGCTCGGCTGATCACACTCCCGGACGCGCCGACACTGGTCACTGAGCAGCCGGCGGCTGGGTCGTCGGTCCGTCGGACGGCTGACCCGACCGGCGGGCCAGAGCCGCTCTCCAGCCGGCCAGGCGACCTCGGCGACGCACAGGTGTGCCGAGGTCACCGCGCCGTGACGTCACCGCCTGAGTCACGCCAACCGCCAGCGCGCTCCGTATATGGGGACGCTCCCGACGGGCTCTGGGCGACGATCGAGCCGAGACCGGGCCTTCACTGGCCCTCGACTGCTGTCTGTCACCAACGGTCGCCGCCCCACCTGTTGCCAACGGTCGCCACCACTCCTGTTGCCAACGGTCGCCACCACTCCTGTCACCAACGGTCGCCACCACTCCTGTTGCCAACGGTCGCCGCCACTCCTGTCACCAACGGTCGCCACCCCACCTGTTGCCAACGGTCGCCACCACTCCTGTTGCCAACGGTCGCCACCACTCCTGTTGCCAACGGTCGCCACCCCACCTGTTGCCAACGGTCGCCACCACTCCTGTTGCCAACGGTCGCCACCACTCCTGTCGTCAACGGTCGCCACCACTCCTGTCTCATCAACGGTCGCCGCCACTCCTGTCGTCAACGGTCGCCACCACTCCTGTCACCAACGGTCGCCACCACTCCTGTTGCCAACGGTCGCCGCCACTCCTGTCACCAACGATCGCCACCCCACCTGTTGCCAACGGTCGCCACCACTCCTGTTGCCAACGGTCGCCACCACTCCTGTCACCAAGGTCGCCACCCCACCTGTTACCAACGGTCGCCACCACTCCTGTTGCCAACGGTCGCCACCACTCCTGTCGTCAACGGTCGCCACCACTCCTGTCTCATCAACGGTCGCCGCCACTCCTGTCGTCAACGGTCGCCGCCACTCCTGTCGTCAACGGTCGCCACCACTCCTGTTGCCAACGGTCGCCACCACTCCTGTCACCAACGGTCGCCACCACTCCTGTTGCCAACGGTCGCCACCACTCCTGTCACCAACGGTCGCCACCACTCCTGTTGCCAACGGTCGCCACCACTGCTGTCACCAACGGTCGCCGCCTCACCTGTCACCAACGGTCGCCGCCACTCCTGTCACCAACGGTCGCCGCCTCACCTGTGTGTGTGTGTGTGTGTGTGTGCTTGTGTGTGTGTGTTATGTGTGTGTGTGTTGTGTGTGTGTGTGTGTGTGTGTGTGTGTGTGTGTGTGTGTGTAGGTGTGTGTGTGTGTGTGAGTTTTCCCAGCCTGCCACCGTTAGGTGATATCGGCTGTTCACGTCTTGGTAGATGATTTGAAGATGGTGGTCCGGGCGGTGTCATGAGGGGGTGTAGAATGGGGGTATATTGTCGGGTCATCGCCGCTTGTTTGAACATTGCAAAAACATATACATACGATTATAGTGTTTTGGGCCTTTTCTTTGTATTAAGTGTTTGTTGGTTTTGTGTTGGTTTTGGCCTTTTAGTCGGTTTTTTTCCTTCTCTTAGTTCTTTTGTTTTTGTTTTTGTTTTTGTTTTTGTATCTTTTACACATCATGGGTAGAGTAGGGAGAGTAGACTCTCCCTACTCTACCCATGATGTGTAAAAGGTGAGAGGAGTTGTTAGGATGTTGTTCAGTGTCGAGAGGTTTTGGCGCGAGTATGTGGTTTCTTGTTGGTAGAGGTGGTGTTTGTTTTGTTGCTTGTTCGTTTGGTAGGTGCATGAGTAGTTACAGTGATGTAGTCTGAGCTGTTGTCGTCGTCTAAATCTGTGAATGTCTCTAATTCAGAGCGTAGGTTTTTTTCGTACCGCGTAAGGTGTTAGCGATGGTTGTGATGGGCCTGGTTCTGGTGATGGGTTGCGTGTTGCACGTTGTGGTACTGGGGGTGGTGCCTGTGTTGGGTGGTTGGGTGAGTCGTGTCGGGGTTTGTTTTGTTTTGGTGCTTTGGGTTGCGGCCTGATAATGATTGCTGGGTCTGTTTGTGTTTCTTTGGTAGGTGGTGTAATCGTGTGAGATGTTTGTGTTTGTGTAGAGTGTGTAGACGCCTTGTGATGATGGGTGGGCTGCGTCGGCTGCCGGCCGTCGGCCCACGACCTTGCCCGCGGCAGGGCCCAGCCTCCTAGGTGGACATAAAAAAAAAATAAGACGGAGAATCTCCTTCTCCCTCGTCCACCGAGGGCAGGCCCCGTCCCGGGAGGTGTGGTCTCCGCCGCAACCGACGCAGCGGAGTGTACTGCTGGTGCATGTGTTTGTGTCGTGTGGTTCGGCACAATTTGCGCACGTGGGTGGTGTTGTGTCGTGACACCCCCCCCCCCCTCCCTTCGAGTGTCCGTATCGCTGACAGACAGACAGCGTCGAGGGAGGGGTGCTCGTGGCGTGACCTTATACCTAATGTAGCCGGCTTTAACGTGTGTGGGTGGTTGTCTTGTGTTGAAGGTCAGTATGAGAGTGTGTGAGTCTTCTTTGTGTGCTGGGGTGAGCGGCCTGTAGACGGATGAGATACCCTGGCTCCTGAACCTGAGCGTCAGATCCTCCTCCGTCATCCAGGCCACCTTCCGAGCGTGTATCGTGCCTTGTGATGTGTTGAGGTGTGCGGCTAGTGCTATGGTGACTGGTATGCCAATGATGTATGTGATGTGTGTCAGTGTGTCTTTGTCGTGGGAGTTGTATGCCTGAATGACAAGTGCCCCAGAGCGAATTTGGCGTGCGTGTAGGGTCTGTCATGTCCGACGGGTGATCTCCTCCTATACCGTCCAGGGGTCAAGGGAGCCCATGGGCTCCCCATCACCCCGGAGGCGGAGGAGAAAGTCACCCGTCGGTTTGTTCAGTGTGGTGTCCATGTTTGGTGGGTGTGGTGGAACGAGGGTTTGGCGTTGTGGTTAGGAAAGAAAGGTGTACACTTTTTTTAAAACAAATATCGGCGGGAATAGGGGGGTTGGCGGCACCGCCGGACCAACCTGTAGACGAGTTGAAGGTGTAGAGCAGTCTAGTAGTTGGTGATGAAGAGTAGCTAGAAGTCGGAAGTGAAGATGTCGAGTTAATGGAAGTCTGGTCGTGCGAGTTGCAGTCGGTTGGATTGGGCGGCCCAGCTGCCGTTGGCGCGGCTTGCTGCACGCCTTCGGCGCCACCGGACTTTTGGTGTCCCCGCGGTGCTGCGGATGCGAGCACCTTGGTGGTGGCCCTTATGCGGGCCTTTGATGGTGTCCGGCTTCGCAGCGGTATATGACCAACTGGCCTGATCTTGGGTTTGCTTCGAGAGATTTTCGGTCTTGTTTGTTGCTTCGTTTTTGCTTGGTTGATTGGTTGCTTGGGATTGGCGCTGCTGTTGTTCCTGACGCCTCACCTGTCACCAACGGTCGCCGCCACTCCTGTCACCAACGATCGCCGCCCCACCTGTCACCAACGATCGCCGCCCCACCTGTCACCAACGATCGCCGCCACTCCTGTCACCAACGGTCGCCGCCACTCCTGTCACCAACGGTCGCCGCCACTCCTGTCACCAACGGTCGCCGCCACTCCTGTCACCAACGGTCGCCGCCACTCCTGTCACCAACGGTCGCCGCCACTCCTGTCACCAACGGTCGCCGCCACTCCTGTCGCCAACGGTCGCCGCCACTCCTGTCACCAATGGTCGCCGCCACTCCTGTCACCAACGATCGCCGCCACTCCTGTCACCAACGGTCGCCGCCACTCCTGTCGCCAACGGTCGCCGCCCCACCTGTCGCTAACGGCTCACGCTGACGGAGAGGGGCTCAGAGCTGACAGCAGGCCCCACGCTGATGAAGAGGCCCCGAGCTACCGAAATGCCTTCCTCCCTGTCCAGTCATGTCACCACGGGCCGCCCCCTGTCACCAACGGTCGCCCCCACCCCTGTCCCCAACGGTCCCCCCCCCCCCTCCCCCAAACGCCCCCCCCCCACCAAAAAGGACCAAGCCACCCACACCCCCCCCCACAAAAAAAAAGCCCAAATTCGGCCAAAGCGGAGGATTCCTGGTGCTACACAAAGGGCCCCTAAGCACATGGAGTGGCCCCGGGCCGTTAAAGAGCAGTGGCGTATCCCAGGGGTGAGGGGACAGCTGCCCCCGAGCGAGTCCGATGGGGCCCTCTAGGCGCCCGCTCTCAGGGGCTCGCAAGAGCCCCTCAAGGCGTAGGTGCATGCGCATAACCGGCGAACAAATAAAGCGAATCTAACAGTTTGTGTGGGAAGGGCCCTTGAAACCTGATGACGACCACCATGAGGGCTGGGAAGAGCCGTGAAGACAAGAAAGGACCCGTCCGTGAACTGGAATGCCCATGCCAGCTGGAAAGAGCAATCTTGGCCGGAAAGGGCCTCTAACAGCTAAGGAATAAACAGGGCACCGAGGGCCCTGAAGCATAAACTGGGCGTCTGATGGCTATAGATGGCTGAGATGCTTTCGGTGTTTGGAAGGGTCCTGAGAGATGAGTAGGACCCCTGACAGCTAACTAGGACTAGCGAGGGACGATCCCAGAGCTGAAATGTTCCAGAAATGGGAGCCAGCCAGGTCATTTGAGGACTGTGTTTGGTCCCCTAAAAGCAGAAGAGGGCCCTGGGAGATGAAGAGGGTCTCTGAGAGTCAGAGAAGACAGAACTGAAATTCCCCTGATGTTGAGAGCGACCCCTAATGGATGAGCAAGGCTTCCTGAAAGCCAAAAATGGAGGCGATGTTTGTGAGAAATTGTGAGGCCTGTCTCGGAGCTGCATGATGCTCCTGAGACTGGTTTGCCGAGGACCGGGAATGGACCATGGAAGTTGGAGAGGGCTCATGACGAATGAATAGGGCCCCTGAGAGCCAGATAAGACTGGAGTGGGATGTCCCTGAGTTTTTATATGGGCACCTCAGGGATCCGAGCCCCCTGAGAGCTACTGAAGTATCTGAGAACTGGCGATGCGAGCGATAAATATTGAGGGCCAGCCTCAGAGCTAAGATGCCCTTGAGAGCTATACATGCTGCCGAGGCCTGAGAGGGTCGCCCGAAAGCCAGAGAGGGTCACGAGGGTGAAGAGAGCCAAAGTGCCAGAGAGGTCTGCTTGCAGTTGGGAAACCCTTAACAAAGAGGAACAAACAAGACGAGGTTCGTCTGAGTACTCTCCCTATGCTGCACATTCATCCTAAAAGGTGCCATGACCAGCTGCAACGCCAACAAGTGCCGCCACCTGAAGCTTCTGGGGGACAAAGAAACACCGTCACCACTCGACTTCCCGAACGCCGATGGATGGAAAATCACTTCAGCGGCGATGGCAGTTTCAACGGTCACAGCTGTCCCAGCGGTGACGATGGCTTAAGCGGCTACAGTCGTCCCAGTGGCCTGACCCCAGCTGTCACAGCAGCTACGGTTGCTCCAGCGATGGGGAAGCAGACAACTCAGCGACGTGGGTGATGATTGCGGTGCCAGTTGCTTCGCTTTGGACTGGTGTGACACCGATTAAGGAAAAAACGCCAAATTGCAAGATGCTGCGTGTTGAGCAGTGCTTACGAGGTCTGTTAGTCCTGGATTGCAGGTGTCGCATTTACCACACCAGCGCGGAGTGCCTGATTTTACTACGAATCTAACCATATATATGGTTAAATTCGTGGTATATGTATATATATATATATATATATATATATATATATATATATATATATATATATATATATATATATATATATATATATATATATATATATATACATATACATAGGGGCCCTTTTAAAACAATTTGTAATCCGAGGAGTTTCAGAGAAGTGGATGTGGATGACCCAAAGTAGGTAGGGTGCCCTCTTCCGATTTCAGATGTCCCGCCCCCTTGGGGGCCAAATCCTGACTACGCCACTGATCAGACCAGGCTACGACGGATACTATCAGACGATGCTTTGGCGGACACCATTCATGCATCAGGTCAGCGGACATGGAAGCCATTGGTCAGATCGTAGATGACAAACTATCCAGTTAGTTAGTTATTGTGGTTTAGGGGCGCATCGACAAACTATCCAGTGTAGATGATAAACATTTGCTTTAAAAAAAAACTCACAAAGATCGGTACGAATCAACAGCAAAATTTCCTAAAATTTTGCAATGCGTATGTTGCAATGCAATGTGCAATGCAATGCAATACGTGAGTCAGGAGCTTAAAATCGCGAGACTATAACGTTTCAAATTTTGCAGGCGTTTCAGTTTCCTGTTTAATATGACAATGTACATAGGGTGGCAGACACGGGTGCAATTGCCTGGAAATTTAGCATTCTTGATCCACCTCCTCTGTTCGACTTAAATTCAACATCGTGTCTATGGCACACAGCAGATATTCTGGGCACAATTTGCATTTTGGACCCCGACATAGTGCGAACAGAGGTCTCCACCGATGGCTACAAAAGTCGAGTGTCGGCCACTAGTCGTTAATGTGCCCCGAGGCCGGGCGGACAGTATCAGTCGGAGGGAGGATGCCGCGCTGGACGCTGGTGTGCGGCGCACGCTGAGCGAGGCGGCTGTGGAACCGAAATGGCAGGGACACAGCGTGGCACCTATGGCAATTCGCCAATTCGGCATAGTCCTTTGAGTCTGACATACACACACCATATTTGACAGACGAGCCCGGTTTCGGCATGATTACAGACAATGTTGGCTGAATTGGATTGTTTTTCAATGCAAGCATGCCGTAATTGCAGGCACCATTCCACAATCGAGCTCCTCTACCAAATATTGAGCATGTCTACCAAATCTGGAGCATGTCCACCGAAACTGCAGCATGCATCGCATATTCGTATCTGTTATGCAAAGCTATCGAAATGGGCTTTACTGCATTCTGAAATTCCTGCATTTCCGCGAAATTGCCTTGTTCTGGTACTGTTGTCATGTAGGCACCGTTGGCGTTTCGGATGACTGCATTGGCTTTCCCCCTCACATGATTGCAAATATAAACATGATACCGTGTGGGTGAGCCCCTCCAATGTATTTACAAATCAACAGCTTTAGCATTGCTGTAATAGTTAAGTACACCTCTCACTTGATCGCATTCAAACATCAGCTACACTGCTACCTCCGCTCCACTGCTACCTGAGTTACACTGCTATCTTAGCTGCACTGCAACCTCAGCGCCCGCTTTGCCCTTCGGTCGGTTCACGCCTACGGTATCATAGAATGGTCAATAGGTTTCTGGCCAGTTCAAGATTATAATCAAGCTCCTCATCTTCCCGTCAAACAAATAAATACAAGAACAAAACCCGTTGCACCCGTGCACTTGCAGGACTCGTTAATCTAATTTGTATTTGTGCAAGAATGTGTTGGTGTGGGTGCTGTCATGAGTGTTGTATCCGTAACAAAGGTGAGCTCTGAGGACCTTTCGCTTCGGACCCAAGATCACAGGTCCGCCTTATTTTCGGTCGTGTCTCAGGCAGCATTTCTGCCCTGATTGTTACTTGACGCAAGTTAGCCGACTTAACGCCATTTGCACTGGACAGTTACAGCCGGTCACGGTAAGCGTCTCCCAACCCATAGACTGTCAGACCTTCAGACGGAAGCTTCAAGGATAAGGTTTTTCTGCCCTCTTTCTCTCGCTCCCTCCCCCCCCCGCTCTCCATCTTTCTCCCCTCCCCCTCTCTCTCTCTCTCTCCATCTCTCTCTCTCACCCTTTCTCCAAACTACCTGCATGCTTAGTAAACAAAGCCATACGTCTGCACAACCTGGCTTCAGACCTGCAAACGTCTCACATTTTAGACTACTCACGCGATGTGGGATCGTTCTGAAGCGCTGTGCAGCATGCGCACTGTGTCGCTAGAGCATACTGGATGTTCGTCCAGCGAGTTGACCGGAAGAGTCAAACCCGGGGTATCCTTAAGTCCCGACTTTCTCCGGTACCGTCAGCAACTGCCCTTCTGCGGGACAAAGGTTGCTACAAGTGGGCCTTATCGATTTAGAGGGCACATATCTCTTTGTCCGCATTACTCACCCCGCCCCACCTGATACCGTACCCTAAATACTATTCTCTCCACACTAATTCTTGTATGTCTCCTTCATCCCATATTCTGTCAAGGATTACACTCACCTTCAGACACTTCAATCCATTGAGCAACCAACTATCTCCAAGACGCACTGTGGGATATCTTCAACACATTTTATGCTATCGAAATAAATCCTTTTGCAACGTGAGAATTAAGAGATAATAATCGTACTCTACATATCCGCATTGTCTCCGTACGGAGCTTTTGCATCCAGAAAGCCATGCGCAATTTGATCAAAATATAGCTGAACTATTGGCATGGGACATCGTAAAAACACTGCTGAATCTCAGAAGAGACCAAGTGATCTCTTTGTATCGTAGTGCTACGATTGACGAAGTGTGCTATATTAATCAGGTGACGACGATGCACGTCACATTAAGTCCCCGACCACCAGGAGAGACACCGTTGAGATTGGAGCGTGTACCTGACCTTTCCACTCACAAACAATCGCCGGGACGCTGCTCGACCGATGCTGGTGAAATTCGCTGACAGCTGGGGAGGGGTGTTCTGCAGTGATCGTGTCGGCCAGGTGGGCGATGTCTACGTGTGTGTCGGCCCGTCTGTGGAGCGGCAGCGTCGCCCGCTGGAGGCGGGGTGGGGCGGTGTACGGCGGGCGGCCGCCGCCACCCTCCGCCCAGATCGGCACGGTGATCCGCACCGAACAAGGAGCTGCCGCAAGGCCTTGGTGTGACGTCACCCAGCCGACGACCGGCCACAAACTGCACTGCTGCGGCACCCTGCAGCGTCTGCTGCGGAGCAGAACACTGCACTGCTGCAGTACCCTGCAGCGTCTGCTGTAGAGCAGAACACTATTTGCTTGTTGTTATTTGGGCTTTATGGCACCTCGACTGCTGTGGTCATATTGCGCCCAAAAATCAGTCATCGAAATGCGGTTGGATGCAGAACGTAGTTTCACATAGTGGCACTGGCTAGATGGCGCTATTGTGCTGCAGAATTTGAGCAAATGCGTATCAGTGAGTATTACACACACACACACACACACACACACACACACACACACACACACACACACACATATATATATATATATATATATATATATATATATATATATATATATATATATATATATATATATACATAGCTGAAAACGACACTCCAGATAAGAAATCCATCCGTGGTCCAGATTGGACAATGCTAGAGTTGTCGGACAGAATATCACTTAGGGAAGCAACCTGGGCGGACACAAAATGACGTCTACGTTCGTGAGAATAAAAAGGGCACGAGAGCAAAACATGACGAACTGTCAGTGGTGCACGACATCTGGGGCACTGCGGTTTGTCGCTACCGCATAGCAGGTACCCGTCAGTTTCATATGTATGCCCTATGCGGAGGCGGCACAGCATCACTTCTTCTTTTCTAGACTTACAGTAGGACGAGCTCCATTGACCCAGACGTTGCTTGATGGCTTTCAGCTTGTTTGTAGGTGTCGCGTCCCACATTTCCTGCCACTTGTTTCGGAGGAACATTGAGATTTCTCGATAATTGTAGCGGGGAGTGATAATGACCTGGTGCACGGGCACACGCTGCTCGCTTCACAGAGGCATCCGCCAACTCGTTTCCAGTAATTATCACATGGCCGGGGAGCCAACACAGGACCACCCGTCGTCCTGAGCGGTGCATAACAGTAAGACGGTTCAGAATATCTCGTAAAAGGGAGTTGGATGGATACAATGTGTTCAGGGTCAACAGGCTGCTAAAAGAGTCTGTGAATATAACGTGTTGATCACCTCGTGATACTTAGACGTGACACAGAGCATTCAGAATGGCGGCAAGTTCTAATGAGTACACAGATGAGTACGTCGGGAGGGAAAATGTTCGGACGGCGGGTCCACAGACAAAAGCACTACCCACTCCATCATCCGTTCGAGACCCATCTGTATAGGTTGCCACCAATTCCTGGAGTTATGCAATGCATTCGAGGGCACGTGCGCAAAACTCTCCTGGAGCCACATCGGCTCTTCTTGCTTTCGTCAGAGACACATCCACCTCCGGTACGATTAATTCCCATGGGGGTGTCTCCATGTGTTGGGTTCTCCGGATTCCTTGACGTTTTATTTGACTTTCTTGGAGGAGCTTTCGAATGCGCACAGCAAACGGGGCGATACTCAAATGTCGTTCTCCTAGAAAAAGGACGGTAGTTGTCAGGAAAAAAAAACATGCCAGTAATTGGGGTGGTCAGGGAACTGGCGAAGCTTGCAGGCATATTGCATTCCGAGCCTTCCTCTGCGCAAACATAGAGGTGGCTCGTGTGCGTCTGCTAAAGGACTCATAATAGGTGAGGTGCGAAATGCTCCAGTTGCAATGCGGATGGCGGTGTCATGGATGGTTCCGGGTGTACGTTTGTTTGTTGCAGCGGTACCGGCATATATAAAACAGGCGTCGTCGAGTTTTCAGCATATCAGCGAGCGGTACAGTAGGATATGCGTTTCCCGATCTGCACCATGGGTGGTACGAGGTACACATTTCAATATCTTCAAGTTGCAAAAACACTTTTCTCGTAAAGTTTTGAGGTGGTGTCTGTGTGTAAGACGTCGGTCAAACTCCATTCCTAGGAACCGCGCCACCGACTGAACCGGTACATTCCTTCCATAGAGTTTCAGTTCCATATCCTGATAAGATCGGCGACGACTAAAATTGATGGCGACAGTCGTTGTTGAAAACGAAAACCAGTTGTTATTTGCCCATTTTCCAGGCACGCGACTGCCAATTGCAACTGCCTTTGCAATAGTGGCGTTCGCGAGGCACAGGACGAAATGGCAAAATCATCCACGAACATTGTACGTTCCATATTACACGGAATGACGTCAACAATGTCGTCAATCATGATGCCAAATAGGGGTACACTGAGAACGCTTCCCTGTGGGACGCCGTTCTCCTGGAAAACCCATTGCGAGAAGTAGTGGCCAATGCGTATGCGAAATCGTCTTTCTTTCAGATATTTTCTGCAGAAAGATATCCATATGGCCTCGAATTCCCTTCTTTAAAATCTTCGGTAGAATCCCGTAGCGCCACGTTGTGTCGTACGCTTTCTCGATGCCAAAGAAAACGGCACCTAGAGTGCTTTCTCCGGACAGTAATCCTCACCTCTGTGTCTATGGATACTACACGGTCAATCGTGCTACGGTTTTTACGAAAGCCGCATTGATAATTGGCGAAGAGATCTTGTGCTTCCAAAGACCATAAAAGACGAACATTTACCATCTTCACAAGTAATATGCATAGAGCACTGCACTGCTGCAGCACCCTGCAGCGTCTGCTCTAGGACAGAATACAGATTATATATCGTACGGATATTCGCTTGGTGCGCGTAATGGAGCGGATTGGACATTGTGTGTCGAAAGTAAACGGATACGGATTGGATAGCGGATTAACTCCAACCTTTGCCCCAAAATGCAATGTAAGAATAGCCATATGTCCGTCCGCATTTCAAGATTGCATAATGCGGTGGCTGGATTAAGTGATGCTGAGCTTTAACACGTGCCCTGGAGGGCCTCTGAAAATTACGCGCACTGAAGGGGGGGGGCGGATTCCCCCTTAAGATATCGGCTCCTATTAAAGCTGGAGGAATGAAATTCGCAGAGAGGATGAGTACGATAGTGAACTCTATTGTGTGCAAATGAGGTCACATTTGCTACATTTGCTAAGGTCAAATGAGGTCACATTTTTCACAATAGAGGAACTCTATTGTGTGCAAATGAAGTCACATTTGCACATTTGCTAAGGTCAAATGAGGTCACATTTGCAAACTTTTCTTGTTTTGCATGGCTTGGCTTGTCATTGTTATGGATCGCTGTGATTGTGTTTAAATGCTCCAAAATGGGCATCAATGATGTTTTGGACATTACTAATGATGCAATGCAGATGCTAGACCCAACATTTGACCTCAGGTCACCTATATAGCAACACTTTGTCAGGTCAGTTACCTGTTCCAGTTACCGGAACCGGGCCGCCCGCTCGACTGCTCCGTCGGGCAGCTAGGCGCAATCGGCTTCGTGAAGAAAGGAGTGAAGTACATTAATAAAGTATGGAAACGCAATGACAAACAGTACAAATGACAAACAGTAGTGCATTTATGACAACATTCCAGTTGATCAAGTTTGGTTCCATTAACCTGTCATGAACTTGACTTGACTTGACCTCGGTGACCTAACATGACCTTGAAACTATATAGCATATCAATATACATCAAACAAGTTGCTAGTGTTGCCAAGAACACTTCCCTTTTGCGAATATACGGGAAGCGCATCAGCGCCGATTTTTGTGGTCTGGCGCTATAATTTTTTTTACTTTAACGGCCCCTAACTTGAAAACAAAAATTCGGTCGATTTCCATTTTTCTTGCTTTAAATGACGTGCCGGTCATTTCTAAGCAGGTACACAGAAAATCGCGTATATCGACCGGTAAAATCTGCAGTTATGTACGAAAAACCGGAGGGGTGGGCGGATTTCGCCCCCCACCCCTCCAGTGCGCGTGTTAAGCAAAATTATCTGAATAATATGTGCAGCAACTAATCAACAATTACATTGCCGTGCTCGCAATTACAAACATCCTCACTGGCCAGGGACGGATACATGGGACACTGGGGTGGGGGGGGGGCAATGTGCCCCCTCCATGAAAGGTGGCGCCCGTCTGGCCGGTAAAAGGCGACCCTCCGGAATGACTCGATTGCACCCCCTCGAAAATGTCATTCAAGGGCGCCCCTCCAGGGACTTTCGCAGTGACACCTTCCGAAGAAGCGGCGCCCATCCAGACAAGGTTGTTCCCTATGACAATTCCTTGATTCGTCCCTGTCATCGGTGGATCTAGCCCACCGGCTTAGGGGGAGAGAAACTTTCGGCGCCGACCCAACCCTACTCCACAGTGGTGTATCTAGGGTTTGCATCAGTGGATGGGGAAACTGATTTGTAGGATGTCGAACCTACTCCTATTATTAACTACCTATTATTAACCGTCACTTGATTTCGACCACTATTTTTCAAAGGGGTTCATTTTTGAAATTTAGATCATTAATGACAACATAAATTTCGGTGAAGAGGCCCAACTTACCACCATCGTTTCTAAGTCACCGTATTTCAGCCCCTTCACCTTGTTCAATGTTTTACTTTCTGGCATCTCCTGATAGCCAGCTCGCAATGCTAAACGTCAACGTGTACAATTAACTGAAAAATGTAAAACAATTCCAATTTCACGCATTTCAGTCAATAACGCTGTGTCATCACCACGTCAACAATCGCGCGCGTGTACACCCGCCTTGCGCATTCGTCGCATTCACCACACTTCATGCGTTCCTGCGGTTTCTATTGTTTCTGCCAGGCCCCTGACGTTTTGCTCATTGCTGCTATATGATGAAATTGTGCCGTACTTGACGTAATTAGATGCCTCGTTTCATGGCTGGGTGGGAAAACTCGATGCAATTCAGTCGATATTATTTCGCTTCTTCCAACATTTTCTGGAAAACGAATCCGGAGACCTCACTGAACATTGATGTACCTCTTTTTTGTTTAAATATGCTCTCTGATTGGCTACCGATCCGAGACGCTAACTGGTTCGTGTTTATTTCCTTTATTGGGGGTGAGGGAGGGGGGACCTGTTGCATTTTTTTTTGTGTACTGATGCGTTTTGGGGCCCCAGATCATTTTTTTTTAATACGTAGCGATTTTTTTAGACTTGACGTGCTTATTAACATTTGTGTGTTTTTGACCAGCGCCCCTCAAAAACCGACTGTGCCTTTGAGGGACGCGTCACACCTGCCCAGTTCCCACACGCCGTGCAGGATATCTATTCATCCCCTGAGACATGACACGGTATTCGGCAGATAAAGCACGCCGGAGCGTCATCTTGTGTCTGATATGCTCTTGCTTCCTGCTTTGCCTGCCTGTAATTCTTTCTCTCTATCTTTTCCTTCTGCTCCACTTCACGTCTTCCTTTTTCTTCTTCGCCGTTTCTCTTGCACTCTGTTTTTCACCAGCGTATCTGCCATCACCTGGCGCACTTTTCGCTGCCCTTTGACCTTTCGTGATTTTGAACTGAGGTGCCTCTGACACTGGTCGTATGCTGGTGAGTCATCAGGACCAGTCGCAGCCCTGGTGCCAGACGTGCCCGGTATGGTGCCAACCGACACTGTCTCGTGCTGATCAAATGATCAAGCTGCAGTCGCCGCCGAGCTGGTTGTCGAGCGTCATCATCGCTGGAGTCCACTTCAACTTGTCCTGTTTGCTGGTGCGGTCCCTCTGCAATGTTGGGGTCCTCAGCGCGATTTGTTTGGCTTCAACGTGACTCTTCGGGTACCCGAGCAATTTTCTAGAGATTCAGCGCGATTCTTTGGGTATCATCATATCTCAAAGGCGACAATTTCCTTTTTTGCCCCCCCCCCCCCCCCCTCTGGTACGCTCACTGCTCCTGACGTGAATTTAGGGAACTCCGACAGAAATCTTCGGAACATCAGCGCCATTTTTCGGGGCTCCGGCGTGAATTATGTACCGGGCCCAAATGAGGGTTTTCTTTATGACCTATTCTGAGTTTGTAGGAGGACAGGTAGATTTTCTTGGTCTCGGTGTGATTTTACGGGGCCCCAGTGTCTTTTTGGGGGGGGAGGGGGGCAGGCGCTAGGTTTCAGGTCTCTGACCTTAGTTTTCTGAGAACGACTCGATTTTTCTTGACCTCTTCTCAATTTGTTGCAACCCAGGTCGATTTTCCTCATCCCAGCATTTTTTTTTCAACCACAGCTCGATTCTTCGAGCTCCTGGCGCGATATTTTTGAACCCTTGTGCGATTTGTTGGCTCACGGAACGCTTTCTTTGGGCCCGACCCTGGGCCCAAAGAATTTGGTTTGTTTTGGGAGCCTCTGCCGCGATTTATATTGTGTCCGTGAATGATTTTCCGAGCTCGGGTTGATTTTTCGGCACCCCAGTTTCATCGTTTTTCCGGTCCCGGTGCGATGTTTCGAAACACAGCACAATTGTTGGGCTCCCACAGTGACATTTCGGAGGGCGCCACACATGTTTGGGGCTTACGCGTTTTAAGGCCCTTTGGAGTGCCTTTTGACCAGAGTGCTACTGGGTTCGGATTGATTTTTCGGAGGCCTCGGCTTCATTTTTTTTTTGTGATGTCCTGGTGTGATTTGTCATGCCAGTTGGGAATAATGGTGCTCATATCGTGAGCAAATATGGCGTCCCCATCACCACATTGCCCCAACATAGGAGCAGGATGGGGATGATGGTGCTCATATCGTGAGCAAATATGGCGTCCCCATCACCACATTGCCCCAGCATAGGAGCACGGTGACGTCGGAGGTCCCACATTGAACGCTGTCGAGTGATCAGAGTGAGCCGAAGGTGCGCTGCTGAAGTCCAGGTTAACACCCGCTGGTCAGGTAAGCGTCCTCTTAATCGAGACTGACGCCCTTCCGTTCCAGTTCGGTGTCCATCGGTGTCAAGAGAGCACCCCCGCTGTCAGCTGACACGCGCCGACTACTGCAGCGCCGCGAGCGGCACTCTCCGGAAACGACCGCGCAGAGTACGGCTGGCTCAATAGGCAATGTAGTTCGGCTATCCGTAGTGATTGCGTTTCTCAATATACTGGAGAGATCAACAGGGGAGGGAGAGGCAGTTTGTGGCGTGTACTACAGCCAGTAATAGGGTCCAAAAGGGTAAGAATTTCATTCCGAACATTTCACCAGATCAACTGAACGATTACTATGCTTCGATTGGGCCTGCCACCTCCAGGAGCGTGCCGCCTTCCACGGTCAAGGTTTCAGGCTGCTGCCCGTGTGACGACGAACGCGTTTAAAGTTTATCCTATTGATTTCAACACTTTTTGTATGACTCTAGGTACGATGAAAACTTCTAAAACTACAGGACTAGATGGTATTAGCGTTTCCATGCTTCAGACTTTCTTTTATGGCATCGGATATCCCTTCTAGACGTGATAAACTCCAGTCTCGTCACCGGTCGCGTTCCAGCGGTGTGGAAGCGCGCCCTTGTCACGCCAATCCCCAAAACCAAGGTAGTTGCGGCGCCATCCGACACACGACCCATTTCGATACTTCCGGCCATCACAAAATCGTAGAACGTGTTGTGCAGAGACAGCTTTACCAGTACATTGAGGAAAATTACTTGCTTTCGGACGCACAACACGGTTATCAAAAACAACATTCTACCGAATCAGCACTTCATGTAATCACCGACACAGCACTACGAGCAATGGATCGCGGTGAAATTTCTATTATGGTACTCTAGATCTCTCAAATGCTTCGATGTCGTCCCACATTCCAAATTACTCGAAAAACTGAAGCCTATGGAATACATACGGACTGGTTCCGCAGCTACCTCGCCGGCCATACACAGCAGGTGCAGATGAGCGGACACGAGTCCGGCGCGGGCCGGTGCAGGGCCGAGCTGTGCGGGCGCAGCCGGATGCGTCTGTGGGGCTGGTGGAGGCAACCTCTCAAAACTCAGGCCATCAAAACTGGAATTTTCCAGGGGTGAGCGCTTTCTTGTATTTTGTACGCGCTGTATGCTAATGATCTGAGCATGTGCATCGGCGACGACGTGACTACTGTGACGTACGCTGATGACTCATCCCTGATCATTAGTGGCAAAAGCGGGACTTGAATTTAATCATCCAGCGCATGGAAGCCGCCCTCAGCTCTGCCTACCAATGGTTCTGCCACAATGGCATGAAGGTAAACACCGCGAAGACGCAGATGGTTGTCCTCGGCACGCAGGCCATGCTCCGTAACCTGCCACCGGTCACTCTAAATTTTTGTGGAACAACTATTTCGGACTCACGAGCTGCAAAATGTCTCGGCCTCACCATCGATCGTCACCTCACCTATCAGGCTCACATTGACGCGACTGCCAAAAAGCAACAGGTATTCTCATGGTCCTAATTCATGCGCGTCATGTCATACCACATTCGGCTCTAAAACTCATAGTAGAATCGTTAGCAGTATCAGTTGTCCGATACTGTATCTCTGTGTATGGCTCGGCGGGCGTGACACAGATGCGACGCGTGCAGAAGATAATTAACTTCTGCGCGCGAGTAGTGACTGGGAGGCGGCGTTACTCCCATCTCTGATGCGCTGGAGCAGATGGGCTGGTTGCGCGCGTGTCAGCTGACCACCTACCATACTGTCTCTTTTCTGGAACGTGTACTAGTGTCAGGGCGCCCGCCACCCTCCGTGCGAGCATTGGTCCCCGGGGCCGAGAATTGCACGGGCGCGAGACCCGACGCGCCGACCATCTAACCCTCTACCAAATAAGGACGGAGTCGGGTCGCCGGAGGCTGTGTTACCGGGCTGTCTGGCACTTAATGAGACGGGACTCGCTCCCGGAATTCCCCAATTCAAGGTGAAATTGAAGGCGGGGATTTTGGCAACAGGGGATGGTGTGGCGTGACGGTCAACTCTGTGGTGCGGCGAGGCTGTTGCTGTTTATGTGTGTATGTTTTTATGGTGTGTTTTATTTTTAATTGATCGTCACCACCATTGATCGTACACCACCATTTAGTATTCGACGTGGCATTGTGAAAACCGTTTTACTAACCATGTGAATTGGACCTCTGCCGAATAAATGAGTTTGAGTTTGAGTTTGAGTTTGGGGTCGCTCACATCACCGCCTCCCTATGTTCAGGCATAGTCGAAGCCGGCGCCTCTCTGAACTAGAAAGGCGTCTCTCTTGAGTGGGAAGGTGTTCGTTGGGGCATTGTAAGCGCCCCTGTGCTTATTGACGGTGCCACTCTGGTAACGCCTATGTGACGCCAAAAATGATGTGGGATTTGACGACCACCGAGTGTACGTCATACCGATCGACATGGTGCCCATCATAAAACTGGCACATATCCCGTACGGCGCAGACATCCTGCGATATTTGATGCTCCCCTGGTAAATACCTACATGAAGTTCCAAATAAGTCACTGGACAGCTTCCCTACGAAGATACAAAAATGCAGTCACACATAAATTTGTGCGTCCGAAAATTTGCGTACCAGAAGGTATGCGAAGCGACGTTTTGCACGCGAACATTTGCCGTGCAAATTTGTATTTGCGAAAATATCCGTCGCCGAGTGTCGAGCATTCCATGAGAGAGATACCGAGATACCGAGAACTAAGGTTTACTTGTGCGAAGTTTCGCGCCTAAGAAGTTTTGTGAGTAGAAAGATTCGGGCACGAAGCTTTGCTGCGGAATTTTGCAAGTACGAATAGTTGCCCTGACATCTTTAAAACCTTGATAACTGCATTGTTGCAGTTTTTAAAATTTTGCCTCTTTTCATCATTTGACCTACGTCATACAAGTTTAGCAGCTTTCAGGATATTTCTTGCGAAGTACCCGAAATCTTTATTCAAAGACAAATATGTCATGGTGTTTCTCCAATCCGTGCGACACACCTTGTCGACCCATTCAGTGACCCAAAATTTAAGTTTCAACATGCTATCAAGCTACGGCAGTTGCGATTAGCCCCCCAAGGTTCTCTTATGACAATGCTATACTGCCCGATCGTGTACCTGCAACACGGGAGCCCAATAGTTCTGTCCTAGTTTGCTTATTCACAGACTCTTAGCAGTCTCTCAGCATTGAGCAAGTGTTATACATGCCACCCGCTATTGCAGAATATTCTTGTTCGTCTGACCGCACTCAGAGAAACTGGCAAAACTGTAGTACTGTGCTGGATACCTAGCCATATGGGGATTGGGGGAAATGAGCTGGGGGATGCCGCAGCTAAGCGAGGATCTCACAAAGCACACATACCTGCTGTACCCCTTCCGGCCACCGATTACTATGCATTTCTTCATCGTTTACTCATTCCAAATGGCAAAACACGTGGAACATGGAACTCGGGAATAAGCTAAAGGCGATTAAGCCAAAACTGAGAGAATGGCCACCGTCCCGGCGTAAATCCAGAAGAGAAGGGGTGACACTCTGTCGACTGAGAATTGGTCACTGTTATGCCACCCACTGCTACCTTTTATGCGGAAACGAGCCACCGCTGTGCCCTCGATGTCGTGCACGTTTGACGGCACGTCATGTTTTGTACTCGTGTGGGGGCTATGGTGGGAAGCGCATGCGACACTCTGGGACTGCAGCCAGGTCGCTGACATATCCAGACATGCTGGATGATGACTCCCCAGTCGTACGCAATGGTAATCGCTTTCATTTTATCTCAGACATAGGATTCGAGTCTATTTACACACCAAGATGAAATTGTTACTTACTACTGACTTCTGAGGATGAATTGATAACATAGCAGGATTTAAATACACATGGGCGCAATATGATCAACGAAATGGTCGACGCGCCCTTAAACCACAATAACTAACTAACTGTCCTAGTGTGCTTGGCGGCCGGGATGGCGGCTTGTGCTGGTGTTCACGAGACTGCAGTCACATGGATATACAGCCAGGGACACTGGGCGTCGACACATTACATTTAACCTTAATGTTCATACCCTGCGACTAACTCCAAGGAAGCAGTCTATACGCATCTAGAATAGGTTGCTTCTTCTCCTATCGTGTTTTGAAAGCATGTCCGTGCACTTTGAATGGGAAGTTCAGTTTGCCTTTCCTCGCCGCAAGTTAGCAAGTGCTGAGATCATTTGGAAGACACTAGTCATGTATTGCTGGTGAAACACGCTTCGCCATAAAAAGACACAGGAAGGTCATACACTAAGCAATGATAAATTATTCACGATGGGATAAATGATAAAGCACGTACGATGTACAATATGTGCAACAATCATAACGGGGACTGGGAACCAAGTCATACACTGACAGTTCAGACGCGGGAGACAATAAAATATCAATTGCAGAACAAATAACATGCAATTACATCATGTAGGCGGAGACGCAGCGAAGCGGCGGCCATATTTGCACTGTGTAAATACTTCCCATTCGATTACTGAAGAGGTAGTTGAGGGATCTGCGATGCGCGCAACAAAACAAGACGCGGGGCGTTCGATTAAGACCCAACCAGCTGCAGCGTGTATCAACACGTGCAATGCACCACGCACGTGTGAACACGAAGCATGGCGCGTCCATCTCCGAACGACTGCGCCCTCCATTCCCACCGACGGCCCCTCGCCATGACATCAGTGAAATCTTCGGTTAAGGTTGAAAGGTTAAGGTTGAACGACTGTGCCCTCCATTCCCACCGACGGCCCCTCGCCATGACATCAGTGAAATCTTCGGTTAAGGTTGCCAATAAATTATTGTGGCTAGCATCGGCAAAATACCACGATTCAGAACACTGGCTCGCTAACTAGTCCACCGTTGATCTGGGCGGCAGATAAAGCACTGTCCGGGAAGCAAATGTCATGCATGACCGCTCCGCCGAATGTTCCCTGTAGTAAGATACGGACTAGCAGTAGCTGAGCAGGCAGGGATAAGTTCTCTTAACCGATGGGCAATTTCCGTTGCATTTCGGTGCAGGAAGCACAAGATATATCAAGTGCACGTACCCGAACGAATGGCATACTTGAACTGAAGCAGCATCACTGCTCTGGGAGGAAGATCGGCGAGACTTTTAGCTAGCAGCATCGAGGGCTGCGAGATATACTGGAGCTTCACTTGAACATCTTGCAGCAGTCAGGGGTAGAGTCTAGAGGTTGGTAGCACCGCCATCTGTCAGCACGACAGTAGCGGCAGGGGTGCTGTCGCCCGGTTCAGTGGTGTCACCTATGCACTGATGACGTCACGTATGCCGACCTGGCACATCACTGACCTATACACCATCTGTTCATTTTGCAGATGAAACGAGACAAGCGTTCAAAGGCGTTCAAAGGTTCAAATGCGCCACTTACGCTGGCGCCCACCGCCTAGCGAAATAAGCGCCCAGAATCCCTGCGACACTCGCGGCTAATGAACCCTGCTTCACCCCGAAATCACCGCAGGGGATCTGTCCAAAAACTGCCACGACTCTGACCCCAGGTGACATTCCCACCTGCAGATTCTGCTCTACCAGTTTCATCAAACTACTTCCGTTACGTCAACACCAACCAATCATGCCATCTCACCAATGCATGACAACACGTGGCGCGGGCCCATGCCCAGTCCACCGAGGACACTGGTTCGGGGCGGCATTCGTACAGACTGCCGCGCAACACCACCAGACAGCGCATGAGTTACCTCAGCGCCGCTACAAGCGCCGTTAGTAGCGTCATCAGTCAATAGATGGCGCCGCGCACAGCTTCAACGCCCGCTGTCGACGAGCGTGTCGGGCGAGCCGGCTCCGAGCACAACTCGAATCCAGCGACGACGCCCGCCAGGTGGCGATATCGGCTGAAGACGATGGCGTCGTACTCGGACGATGACATCGTGTTCGGACGACGGAATCGTGTTAGGACGATGCTATTGTGATGCGCAGGAGCAGGCACAGCGATGGGCGCCGCGGGGTCAGACGCCACGGGGTCAGACGCCGCGGGGTCGGACGCCGCGGGGTCGGACGCCGCGGGGTCGGACGCCGCGAGGTCGGACGCCGCGAGGTCGGACCACGCGGGGTCGGACGCCACGGGGTCAGACGCCGTGGGGTCGGACGCCGCGGAGTCAGACGCCGCGGGGTCGGACGCCGCGAGGTCGGACGCCGCGAGGTCGGACCACGCGGGGTCGGACGCCACGGGGTCAGACGCCGCGGGGTCGGACGCCGCGGAGTCAGACGCCGCGGGGTCGGACGCCGCGAGGTCGGACGCCGCGAGGTCGGACGCCGCGAGGTCGGACCCCGCGGGGTAGGACGCCGCGAGGTCGGACGCCGCGAGGTCGGACGCCGTCACAGCGCCACGTCCCGGTACCGGTACGAGTCGGACTCGGCTCCCAGCGAGCTGCGACTGTCGTGAGCCGGCCGGCGGCTCGGCGCCAGCCAGCAGTGGCAGCGCGCGCCGGCCGGCGACAGCGCGCCGCCCACGTTCAGCCCGTCCATGGACGAGCAGCGGCGCGGCCCGCGCGCCACCTTCCGCCGGTCCAGCGACTGGGTGCCGCTGTAGCGCGGCATGTACACCAGCTGAGGCACCTGTGTGGCACGGGCGGCGTCAGAACGGCGTGCTACCTGATGTGCTTAGCTTCTGTTAATCAAGGACTTTCCAGAGCAGGTCAAAGGTTAACATTCCCCAAAATTGATGAGCCAATTGCGTTCAGCAGTGAACCGAATCAGGGACGGATCCAGAAACTGTCATGAGTGCACATGGCTCCAGCGCCTCTCCAGTCCCCTTGTCCAGCACCTGCACTGAATCTCTCTGGGATGGAGCCGCCAACGGGTCACCAGAGCTCTGATTGGCTGCTATCAACAAGCACCAATGCCACATGTTATAGCCTATGCAACTGGTACCATAACTGATAACATAAATGAGCAGTAGGCTCAGACTCGCACGTATCTGTGGACACGTGCTGCCACCTGGTGGTGTGTACCGTCAAATGGCTCGATCAGGTTGAACCTATCGGTGCACACCAGCATAAATATGCAAGGACTAGTGATAGGTGGCGAACAACGTTCCAAAAAAATGAAAATGGCGACTGAATTCGAACACAGGGCCTACAAATGTGCAATATGCAGTTCTGTGCTCAGAGGTTAGCCGTGGTTCATTGACGGTGACCTTGTAAAGGGTACTGATAATGCAGCGTGGCCCGACAGTACACAATATAAGATATCGATATCTAAGTACATTAATCCCAAGGAAGCAGACAAGCTACGATTTCTGAAAACATGTATCGAACAACGCATCACAATTTCACACAAACAACATGTAAATGTTTACCTACACATTACAAACAATGAAATATCTCCCCACTTAACACGCGCACTGGAGGAGGGCGGAATAGGCCCTCCCCATCCGGTTTTTCGACGAAATCTCATAAACGGGCCGGGATATTGTAATTAAACCTCGTGAATATGTTACAAATTTGATCAGCGCATTATTCGCCAAAATCGAAATCGAAATCCATTGGTAAATATAAGAACTGCGGTGATGCAAAGTTGACCGACCGGCCAGCGACCACCCGCCGAGTGTTCAAGGTCACACAGGTTCGGTCCGTGCAGTGGAGCGGCAGTGTGGTACGGCGGCTGATCTCGACTCCATTTGGCCTTGAAGGCATGGGCCTAGGATCACGGAATACACACGGAAGCAAAGTCACTACAACCGTAAGCCACCCTCCAAATATTGTACTTCCAGCTTGGTTAGTTTCCGAGATCATAGGGGGCCGAATCCCCCCCTCCGGTGCGGATTATGTGAGAAGCTCTCCGTTGCGTGTGTTAATGTAGCCGTTTGCGTGCGTTGCCATTCCGAGCTCACGTCAGCTTCACCACGAGCACACGAGCACAATAGGCCGGTTGCAGAGAGGCCGACCCAAGCGAAGAAGATGCCACAACTGTATATACAACAACAATATATACACATATTTAACGCTTCCTAAAAGATCACTTAGTTATCTAGCCAAGGGGTCGTCATATGTGTCAGTTGTCGCTTGGACCTCGTTCTGGAAATGAAGATGCGAGATTTTTCCACATCAGGTCTCGAGCTCTTAAATAGAACAGGATCAATATGTAGTAAATCGTGCCTCTTAACCCGTACTCACGAAAACACAGGCTACTGTACTGAACGATTGTACGCAACTTCTACGTCGTGTTAGAGCATGATTTGGTACTATGTCCATACAACTTATGGATATAATTTTGTTGCAACTTCGTGTGAATTTGCGCATCGTTGTTTGACTGAAATAAACATCATCTGACCACTTAGTGACAATGGAATAATGTTATCAAAATTCACATTCGGCATCATCGGGTAACGGTTGACTGTGTACCACTTTGTTTCGACTGTGACTAGCAGTGCAGCGCGACATAGCGTGGCGCCATATTTATATACCTTGTATCCAAAGGCGGGGTAGTCGTTGACACTACGTACCTTGTATCCAAAGGCGGGGTAGTCATTGACTCTGCATACCTTGTATCCAAAGGCGAAGTAGTCTTTGACACTACCTACCTTGAATCCTAAGGTGGGGTAGTCGTTGACATTACGTACCTTGTATCCAAAGGC
The DNA here is from genome assembly GCA_034440615.1 of Ashinkailepas kermadecensis. Lineage (NCBI taxonomy): Eukaryota > Metazoa > Arthropoda > Thecostraca > Neolepadidae > Ashinkailepas > Ashinkailepas kermadecensis. The sequence goes on from JAOTOM010002660.1 coordinate 84,106, forward strand.
GGGGCAGTCATTGCCACTACATACCTTGTAGGACGCTACATGACCACTGCAGTCAATGCGCCCCTAAACCCCAATAAACAAACAAACATACCTTGTATCCAAAGGCGGAGAAGTTATTGACACTACGTACCTTGTATCCGAAGGCTGGGTAGTCGTTGACGCCGAGCGCGCTCTGTGTGCGCACCACGGCACCGCCGGTCACGCCGTAGAAGGCGGCGTTGAACTCGCTGCGGCCGCCGTGGCGTCTGGCGACGGCGTACTGCGACGCTGACGACGCCGACCTGCAGACCGCTCAGCTCCACCACTCATGTACACTCACAGTTCAGCTCCGCCACGGACACACTCACAATTCAGCTCCGCCACTGGCACACTCACAGTTCAGCTCCGCCATTCACACACACTCACAGTTCAGCTCCGCCACGGACACACTCACAATTCAGCTCCGCCACTGACACACTCACAGTTCAGCACCGCCATTCACACACACTCACAGTTCAGCTCCGCCACTGACACACTCACAGTTCAGCTCCGCCATTGACACACACAGTCACGGTTCAGCTCCGCCACTGACACACACTCCCAGTTCAGCTCCGCCACTGACACACACTCCCAGTTCAGCTCCGCCACTGACACACTCACAGTTCAGCTCCGCCACTGACACACACTCCCAGTTCAGCTCCGCCACTGACACACTCACAGTTCAGCTCCGCCACTGACACACAGTCACAGTTCAGCTCCGCCGTTCAGTTCAACACACACTCACAGTTCAGCTCCGCCACTGACACACTCGCAGTTCAGCTCCGCCACTGACACACTCCCAGTTCAGCTCCGCCATTCACACACACTCACAGTTCAGCTCCGCCACTGACACACACTCACAGTTCAGCTCCGCCACTGACACACACTCACAGTTCAGCTCCGCTACTGACACCCACTCACAGTTCAGCTCCGCCACTGACACACTCACAGTTCAGCTCGGCCACTGACACACAGTCACAGTTCAGCTCCGCCGTTCAGTTCAACACACACTCACAGTTCAGCTCCGCCACTGACACACTCGCAGTTCAGCTCCGTCACTGACACACTCCCAGTTCAGCTCCGCCATTCACACACTCCCAGTTCAGCTCCGCCATTCACACACACTCACAGTTCAGCTCCGCCACTGACACACACTCACAGCTCAGCTCCGCCACTGACACACACTCACAGTTCAGCTCCGCCACTGACACACGCTCACAGTTCAGCTCCGCCGTTCAGTTCAACACACACTCATAATTCAGTTCCTCCCTGCCACACAGTGATGAGCGACTGTCGTGCTGGCAGCCTGTAGAACAGAGCTTCCACTGCTCCGAGACTCCCGCGGAGAATCGAACCCCGTACCTCTGGCATGCCAGACGCCAGCCTAACCGCTGAGCCACCGACACGCCGAATGGAGGATCATCATCATCATCATCATCATCATCATCATCATCATCATCATCATAACGTTTGTTGCAATTATCTTTCAATTATGTTGGGCATTCTCTCAGAGTGGTGCAGAAGCACCAGGTGCTTAAATCATGGCACCTATCTGAAGTTGTGGATTGACACTGTAGCAAAATTTAAACAGTAGCACACTCTTCACAATCTGATATTTTCTAATATATCCCTAACCGCCGACGCCACAGATCACTCGTGAAGCCACCGCCCAATCCAGCATGGGTCGCGACCCCAATTTAGTGCAACTTTAGGCCATTATTAGCTGGCTTGGGACTCCCATCCTTCCGCCATGCGAAGGATGGCGGAAATCTCACCTCATCAGTCGCGGCGCGGCTAGTTGGACGCCGTTCGAGTATGCGATGGTGCCATTCCGGTACTCGGCGTCCACCATGCCGCTTCGGAACAGACTATGACCCATCTGTACGCACAACACCTCAATTGAAGGCGAAATAACACATGACTCTGTTTATTCCCGCCATGCATTACCGCCTTTCCAGAAATTTGAATCGTGTAGAAAATTGGGCAAATAATCCAATTACTACCCCCAAGCGATGCCTGATCCATGAAAATGCGACTTGACTTGGGGGGTCGCGGCCATAAATGGTGGTTGGGGATGGGGAGCATGGCCCCTGCAGCTAATGCGATTTGACTGGGGGCCATGACCATGAGCGGGGAGGGGCACGGCCCCTGCAGCTAATGAACGAATGGGGATGCATAATGACAGCCTTACTTAAATTATATAATGCTGGAAACATAATACCGCGGAATTTGGGTAGTTGTATGGGCGGAGACAAAACAGGGGATGGGGGGGGGGGCGTGTTCCCATGGGTGGCGCCAAAGCGGGGGATGGGGGACGTGTCCCCATGGGCGCGCCAAAGCGGGGGACGGGATGTGTATTCCTCAGAAGTCGTACGGCTTAGCATCACGCATATAGGCGTTGCATGGAGGGAATGTACCCAAAAATGATCACGCAGCCCCCCTCCACACACACCACCCCATTGCACACTTAAGTCGGTGGCGCCGCTGATGGTGGTTGGACTCACCTTTAAGTTGAAAGACTCCAGCCTGTGCAGTGTGAACTTCTCCTCTCGCCATGTGGCGTGGAGAGACTGGACACAGATCACCGACACCAGCTGAAGGATACAGCAGATCAGAGACTGACGCTTGCGGGGAGATACAACAGATCAGAGACTGACACTAGTTGGGGGATACAACAAATCAAAGACTCACATTTGCTGGGGGATATAACAGATCAGAGGCTGACACTAGCTGGGGGATGCAACAGTTCAGAGACTGGCACTTGCTGGGGATACAACAGCTCAGAGACTGGAACTTGCTGAGGGATGCAACAGTTCAGAGACTGGCACTTGCTGGGGGATGCAACAGATAAGAGACTGGCACTTGCTGGGGGATGCAACAGTTCAGAGACTGGCACTTGCTGGGGGATGCAACAGATCAGAGACTGGCACTTGCTGGGGGATGCAACAGATCAGAGACTGGCACTTGCTGGGGTACAGCAGATCAAGGACTGACACTGGCGGGTGGTGTCGTTAGAGAACACTCATTAGAGAACCGTGGCGAACTCCTGTTTCTGAAGCAGTTAGTTAACATTGATGTTTGTATGAAATAATTTTGACATGATGACATTAATTTCCACGGACAAGGATGATTGAAGCCATCCACGATACTGCATTCAAAAACATGCTGTATTCAAAAACATACAAAATGGACGCTTCTTGTGAGAGATGCCACGTTTTTCCCACTCGAGGAGAAAATGTTGGCTAGAAAAGCTCATCAAATTCCAGGTGTCAAGCCAGATTTTGAGCAAATACGCTACATTTGATTTTTTTTGCATTTTGCGTTCTACTGTGTCCCTCCCTATGCTTCGTGGAGTCGCATCAACATAATTGGAACAAAATAAACTTAAAGTTGCTCTGTGCCCGTATATAATATATCTATACCGGCTGACAATGCTACGGGAAATGTAGAAAAGCGACCGCGACCAGAGAGCACCACTCTCTCGCCCTCTCGCTCTTACGCTCTCTCGTTCTCTTGCCCTCTCGTTCTCACGCTCTCTCGCTCTATCGCTCTCTCGCTCTCTAATACACTCAAAGTGGCGGTGTGCCGAGCCATTGAAGAAGGTTTTAGTCTGTATTTCGGACTTCCTACTTCCTTGAAGGGATTCTGAACCCATCTCTGAGTGGCCAGAACTCGATGCGCCTCACCCACCGTGTGTGCACCTCTGTAATCTCTTACATTTAGTCCAGCTCGTGCGATGTAGAAGACGAGATCGCCCAGGCCGGAGTTCGACTCGATACTCTGAAAACAATGCATCAGTATGGTACAGCATTCCGCAGCACGTGATACCATTGGCAATCAAATTAGGGACTGATGACGAGGGCGATTACTGCGATTTAAACCGTGGTAAAAATGCTTGCTACTCATATCATTGTCGAGCAGTTTGCAGAAGACACATATCCAAAACTACACATAGTTTTATTAAGATATCACAGCACACAAGGAACTTTCACAAATCATGGACTTACATCGAGCGAAAGTGACACCGTATCCTTAATTGACATGCACCAATCCCGACATTAAATGCGCTGTCCTTTATTTCAACACCGATACTGAACCGAAGCACCACTCTCAAAATACATCACTTGATTTGTGTTCTGAACGACGGTGCGCGTTTTGCTGTGTTGTAGTTTCGCCGTCATTATGGCCGGCTGCTTATTTAATTATTTGGATTTACTCATCGCCCGTGTACAACATTGTTCTGCCTTCTCCACTACAGGATGTGATGTGGGTGGCGTGTAACTCCAAGAGTTTCCAGACTGAGTGTGCGAAGACAATCCAGTGGAGACGACAGCGTGTGACCTTATCGGAGTCTCGTGAGCGGCAGCAAAGTGGCAAACTTGCGATTATTGGTTCACCTTCCAGGCTGGATTAATTGTCCCATTTGTGTCCCATTCTCATCCAAAAAAAGTCTGGCATTTTCAGCTTCCATTTAATATGTAGCAAAACTAAAACACATGCACATCCAATTATCCTACCAGCATTATTCGGTGGCCTGCAATACTAACGCCGTATAATATGTTGCATCCAGATGTATGGGCTACGACTCAGGGGAATTCGGCGATAGATGTGATCCAGGTGTGGCAAGGTCATTCCTTGTGCTCTGAACAAAAAATTGGCGCTGAATGCAACTACAGAACATAAAGTAACCTGAGTGCGCTCATAAATCTAACTAAAGTCGCCCATAGTCAATTAACTGAAATTATCCTGGGATGGCCAATAACGTATGTTAGCGTGTTGTTTGTTGTGCATTATCGCACAATACCGATCATAATAGGTGGGTGCTTTTTAATATTATTGGTCTTGCCATGACACGTATGGGCGCTGCCGAAGCCAATTCTGTGTCCATTCTTTCCATGCAATGTTATAGACTGAATGCGAAATCTATTTCCCAAATTGTTACTGTTGGATTGGCAACACCAAATGTACGCGAAGTTTCACCCATGCCAACATCGCATATTTGCGGTCATTATGTCATGATAAACTCATTGGTGGCATTTGAACGAACTTATAATATTTGAAATGGAGTTTTCCGAGACCGGCATGTCGTTTTATCCAGTGGAAGATGATCATGAATAGCACCATGTCCATTTCCGAGACTCGAGTGTCGATTTACCCAGTGAAAGATGCTCGTGAATAGCACTATACCCATTTCCGAGACTCGAGCGTCGACTTACCCAGTGGTAGATGCTCATGAATAGCACCATGCCCATTTCTGGGAAGAAGAAGGTAATCATGACGAGCAGCCACGCGAGCAGGTACCTAGTCTTCTTCTGCAACAGTGAAGCAAACAGCTTCCAAATTGGCCATTCATCCACACATCAATGCCCAGGTCAACACTGTATGCACCGATCAACAAACGACTGTGGGAAGCGACATAGTAAGTATGCATATTCTAGAAATGCGCTTCGAAATCCAACTTCCGATTTTTCGACTTGAGCCAAATTCTGACCGGAAAGCGGTTGGGCACACCATAACTTCTTGAACAATATGTGGATAGTAATCACTTTCAATGAAAGGTTACCTACAGGCAGCATTTCAAAACAGGCCGATTGCAGCCATTTTAGCATTGTAAACACAAAACGTGCCCACTGACCATCCACCCAGTACCCGTTTGCATGAGCATGATTGCACCAAATCACTCAACAGAAGAAGTGACATTGTCCTTAATTTTTAAAGTCATATATTGATAGAACAGGCACGGCACGATGTAGCAAGATGCAGTAACTATACATGTACTAATACATATAATTATATATATATATATATAATTATATATATATATATATATATATATATATATATATATATATACATATATATATATATATATATACATATATATATATATATATATATATATATATATATATATATATATATATATATATATATATATATATATATATATATGTATATATATATATATACGTGTACGTGTGCGTGTGTGTGTGTGCGTGTGCGTGTGCGTGTGCGTGTGCGCGTGCGCGTGCGCGTGCGCGTGCGCGTGCGCGTGCGCGTGCGTGTGCGTGTGCGTGTATGTGTGTGTATATACCGCGTGGTATTTTCAGTCCCACAAAATTCTCCAGCAATTCTCGGATGTCTTCTGGGGGTAGCTCGATGTCAGCGGGTGCCGTCAGTCGCTGCTGTCGCAGCACGGCTGCTCACAGACAAAGCACTGGTCATATAGGACATCGAAACAAACGAAATTGAACTGAAGCCTTGTCACCCGAGCGTGCCATCACCGAAGCATGGCCAGTCTTCAAACAGGAGCCTCAATGTACTACCGACTTGATGTGCCCGAGACGTTCTTCTATTCGCCAAGGTGCTCGTACAGCAGCCGTGGGCCCGGAAGCTGCCATGGACCGCAGCCGTATTCACCCGTGTCCGTTGGCTGGTGGATCATGCCATTTTCGACTGAAGGGGCCCCTTTTGAATCCATTTTACATTCTAGAACGATGCGTAGGAGCGAAAAGCGGCGACCACGAATCGGCTTGGCTCCACGTGTATATTTCAAATTGCATGCAACTTTTGACGTTTGGTGACTTATTTTGATTAAGAGGGCGGATCCAGAACCATGTCATAAAATATTATACGGCCAAGGGCCTTCACGACAACTATCGTATGGAAGGATTCGATGACGTGTATTCAGCTTTCTGTTCAGAATAACGTATGATATTTCAATACTATGTTAAGGTATGGATTAGGTCGCAATGTAGCCTGGAGTCATTGACCTCACATGACCGTGGGTGAGCTTTTTATCTCGGGGTCATTCTAGGGTAATTTGGTTTCCCTGGATTCAAACTTAGCGGCCAGCTATACCAAAGAACAGCATACGTTTGTCAATTTTACCCTCGGAACTCCCAAAACCATAAGCAGGCGTCATGATGAGCCATTACCTGACCTCAATGGGGTCGAGATCGAGTCGACCTCGAGGTATTTGGTCACAGGTGTTTGTGGAGTGAACATAGACGAGTTTTTGGTATTATGTGATGCGCAGTGCATTCCAAAAGATTCATGGCGTTTAACTTCCCCACCGAAATTCGCTCAAAATGATAGAAATTGGTGAGCATGGGTCAAAGATGACCTGGCCTCATATCAGATCAGGTCAATTTCTCAGAAAATCTGGAAGCATAGATTGTTGTGGAAGGTAAGGATTTGACACCTACGATGACTCGTGTGCGTTGAAATTGGCTGTCCACTTAATTTTATATGGGCAGTCAAAGGTTTTTGGAGGTTGACCACATTGGCTTTAAATCGGTCAGCAACCTGGGGAGGCCTGAGGCCAAACATTTACCCAGAGATGCATTAAAAATATCAGAAAAGATGTGCAAAATTTGGGCGCGCTACACGAGTCCGTTTTTCCACCATCGCGAGAAGTCTTTAGGGGAGGGGTCGATCAAAAAGACCCACCAGTCAGGTCAGGGTTAAGGTGCGTCCATTATCTGTTCAGATGGCGATTCACCTGTCGTTCCTAAAGTTGCGATAGGAGCGGATACTGACCTAGCAATGTGGTTGTGTCCGGGCGGTACGCTTTTCAATAACGTTTTTCCAGCGTTTGGCGTAAGCGTAACGCTCGATGCCCCTCGACACTTCGAATGGAATATTATCTGTATATGTTGTGGGATCGCTACATTAGGTCCTTTAGAGAGACGACCTGCATCAGGCTCGCCATTGACTACAGACTATTGATCCTCTTACATCACGGACATATTCCGTCGTCTTATTCAGATACGTCATATGTATTCCCATTATGCTTAAACCTGGCTGTGCGGGATAACTTTATGCACTCTCAGTGCTGGAGATCCGTTTGACTTCCTTCCCCCGCCCACTCCTGACTCCACTGATTTGTTCTAAGCACGATCGACATTAGGTAGCTAAACCTGAGCTCCTAAAGAAACATTCGTCTATTTATCTTTGGATTGACCTACCAGGTCAGGTCAAACAGGTCAATGTCGGGAGCAGTCAGTCATCCGTCTTCGCCGTAGTTTTCGAACTCTGGTCATATAAATGAATACGATTTCGTGCTTCAATGCTGATGCTAGGCAAACTGAATACTTAATCTAGCGTAGGTGACACGTGCAAAGGGCAATGTTACCGACTCCGTGAAGGTCAAATTCTTGAAATTATGTGAACTGCTGAATGTGACAATTTTGTACATAGCTGGCACTCAGGGAAACACACCGCGTGCTATCAAAGGAAAACCAAATGGTTTCCACAATCTGGCATTTTAAAATCCCGAAATGCCCCAGGATTAAAAAAAATTGGTTGTGGAAAGCATTTCAGACCTTTGGAGTGCTTACACGAATTGGGCAGCGACGATGGACAGAAAGCAAGTTAGCTGCCATGTTGCACACTTTTGACCTGCATGAATGATGTCAGTTAATTTTAAGGGACTCAGAGTACCTTGTTGTCAACCCATTTTGGCCCGAAACTGTTTGGCACGCAGATCAAGTTCGCGAATATGCATTTAGCATCCAAAACCATTTCTGAAATAAACAATTGCAATTTCCATTGGCTTCTTGGCTTGGATAATCGTTTCCACACGTTACCACACCATTTTTTTGTGCAACAGATTCGTTTGAAAAATGTAATCCGAGTTATAGCTGCGGTGGCTTTATGGACCAGGACCCTATTGCCAAGCAGGGCATGTTGCGCGAACTCTCGCCCCATCATCCGATCCATGAATTCCGGTTCAACGGCAGAATTTTGACCGGAAGTCCAAAGTGCTGTCAATACACCGACACAGTCGCCCCAGTAGCTCATCTCCGGCCTTATCGGACCAGTTGCCAACTAATCCTCCCAGCTGGGGGCTAAATGCGAACGCGTGACGCGACTCGAACCCTGTCTTGCCAGGACAGGGAATATCAACACAGGCCAGCGCTTCAACCAACTGAGCTACCGGGGTGGCAAAAGGGTTATACAATCTTTTTTAGGAGCTAATAAGCAAAAGCGCCGATATATTTATTTCCGTCAGTTAATTTTGCACACAGAAAATTTCCTTCATGAAGGTTTTTGTTGCGCAAAAGCACGACTTTGCACTTCCGAATTTAGCCCTGTGTCGTCAGTGAAGGATTTTCCTTCTAAGCCTTATTCCCGATGAGGCGGGAAACATCCACCAATCACACTCGTACAAATGCCACGAGCTAATATTTCGTTTCTCTCTTTCTTTCTTGCCTCACTTTCCGATTCTTTGTGTTAACGAGTGGGGCTCCGTAACACAGCTCATCCTTTTTAAGCACATCTCACTCGACCGAACCGAGCAGCACCAACTCGAATCTTTTTCCAACAGCAACCATGCGGGAATGCATTTCTATCCACGTTGGACAGGCGGGTGTCCAGATCGGTAACGCTTGCTGGGAACTGTATTGCCTAGAGCACGGAATTCAGCCGGATGGACAAATGCCGTCCGATAAAACTGTGGGCGGCGGAGACGACAGCTTCAACACGTTCTTCAGCGAAACTGGTGCCGGAAAACATGTACCCAGAGCCGTTTTTGTTGATCTCGAGCCGACAGTTGTGGACGAAGTGCGATCAGGAACGTATCGCCAACTGTTCCACCCTGAGCAACTCATCACTGGCAAAGAAGACGCAGCGAACAACTATGCTCGTGGACACTACACTATTGGAAAGGAAATAGTGGACTTGGTTTTGGATCGCATCAGAAAGTTGGCTGATCAATGCACAGGCCTTCAGGGCTTCCTGATCTTCCACTGCTTTGGCGGAGGAACTGGCTCTGGCTTCACTTCACTGCTCATGGAGCGCCTAAGCGTGGACTACGGGAAGAAATCTAAGCTGGAGTTCGCCGTGTATCCCGCTCCACAGATAGCAACTGCAGTGGTTGAACCATACAACTCTATATTGACCACCCACACTACCCTGGAGCATTCAGACTGCGCCTTCATGGTTGACAACGAAGCCATCTACGATATCTGTCGGAGAAATCTAGACATTGAGCGACCTACGTACACAAACTTGAATCGGCTGATTGGTCAGATCGTTTCTTCGATCACGGCTTCACTCCGTTTCGATGGCGCGCTCAACGTCGACCTGACCGAGTTCCAGACCAACCTGGTGCCGTACCCGCGCATCCACTTCCCGCTGGTGACGTATGCGCCCGTCATCTCGGCTGAGAAAGCCTACCACGAACAGCTGTCTGTAGCCGAGATCACCAACGCCTGCTTCGAACCGGCCAACCAGATGGTCAAGTGTGATCCGCGCCACGGCAAGTATATGGCCTGCTGCATGTTATATCGTGGTGATGTTGTGCCCAAGGACGTCAACGCCGCCATCGCCACCATCAAAACCAAGCGCACCATTCAGTTCGTCGACTGGTGTCCCACCGGCTTCAAGGTGGGCATCAACTACCAGCCGCCGACGGTGGTGCCCGGCGGCGACCTGGCCAAGGTGCAGCGCGCCGTCTGCATGCTCTCCAACACCACCGCCATCGCTGAGGCCTGGGCGCGGCTTGATCACAAGTTCGACCTGATGTACGCCAAGCGCGCCTTCGTGCACTGGTATGTTGGCGAGGGTATGGAGGAGGGAGAGTTCTCGGAAGCTCGTGAAGATCTCGCTGCATTGGAAAAAGATTTCGAAGAGGTCGGTATCGATTCGGTCGATGGAGAAGGGGAGGAAAACGAAGACTACTAAAACTTAGGGAAACCCTTAGCTCATACAGCAGCTCGGTGTGCACCGCCTGACTTGAACACTTCCACCTGCGTGATACATGTTCATCTCCTGTAGCTAAATGTGTCGTGGAAGGTGATTAGTATTGCTGTCGCATGTGCAAAATGACTGGTACCTCACCGTTGTCAGGTGATGCATATCGATGGTTTGTATGCTGCAAGATCAGAAACATCGACAAATGATTGGTTGTGATTTAATCATTTCCATACTAAATAAATTGTCCGTCCAATGTACATTTTAATTTCCAGATATATGCTAGACACGAGTGAAATACTACCGAAACGTCTTCCTGCAAGTTACGCTGCGTCATGCAAATTAAGATAAAGATGGTATCGTTAAACATGCTTGCAATATTAGAATAAGAAGTCCTACAAAGTTCATGTTTAGTAACATGAAGACAGGCAAATGTTTGAACACGTGTGATTACAGCGCTAAAAGCGGTAAATGGTTGCAGTTTTGTTTTTAAACCCTTCCACCGGATTTTGCAGCTTTTTCCAATTGGCTGGGTCCTCTACGTTAGCTGTAGCCCGTGGCTATGGTTATTCACCTGTCTTATTGGGCATCTTTCAACTCATGAAGTTCAAGGCAACAACATCCAGTAAGTAAGACTGCTTTGGACGTCTATGGGCGCCAAATGACCGAGTAGTCGGCGCGCCCTTAAGCCCAAATAATCAATCAATCTTTGGACGTCTACAGTGGGTCAGGACAGCGTTCGGTGTGTAAAAATAGCCAAGCAACACATAATGTATAGTTCGCTTGAATAATGCATCGACTCTAATGAGCTTTACCTCTAAAACAATGGGTCTGTGTTTTGGGAGTAAACTGGATTATGCAGACTATCCAATTTGACAATTCGCATTAATATGATGTAGTATGTGGAAGAACTGCCATCACATCCTCGAGAGAACACTTGGTGAAACTTGTGAACCAGCATCTTATCATTCGTGCCACAAAATCTTGGAAACGGCCCTGGATCGACACTGCCACCACTAACTCCAGACCAATCCCCGGTTATTGCAGCTAAGTCGGTTACTCCGAATCCGTCAAACAAAACATTCGAAGTTCCTGGATCACCGGGAATTTCCATGGATCTACCACTTCGACGTATTGCCCCCTACTTTAACATAAGTTCCTGGTGACACATCTGAATGAGTATCTTCACCTTCAAAAATATATAATGGAATCCCTGAATTAGCACCTCAATCACGCATAAAACTTCCTGATGGCACAGCTATCAATCAACATCGGATATTTCCAGACACAAACTAATAGAAACAGACTTGAAACGTCACCTCCATTAGAGTGTCGAGACAGATCCTGATGATGTCAATGAATTGGTCCTTAATTGGCATCTCCATCACCTCTCCCTTCACACACACTGAGAACTCCTCGGTGTCGTCACTGAATTGGCACCTCCACCCTTTCCCCGATGCTCACGACTGGCGTTACTTGCAGCCAGCGGGCATTGCTGAAATTGGAAAGTGTAAATTAGTTTGACTTCGTTCATCAATGGAATAATTTTGCTAGCAAATCCATCAACGAATATGTAATATTTCCGCACCGAACCAAATGACGAGTTGTGCCCAGAAAGTTCATACTGAAATATTCAGGGCACATCCCATCCTTCCGGCCTCCCCACTAACTGAACATATATGTCCTCCAGCAACGCGGTGAGAGCTACAATAACCTGATAGCCTCATTTGTACTTCAGTGAACTCGACATCCTCCTCTCCCCACCTGCACACACAAGCGTTCTCAAAGAGCGTCATCCATGTCGGAGGCCGTGAGCTCCACGTGCAGAGTCCAGCCAGCTAGTTGTTTTTGTCCCACTGGACACCAAATCAAGTACACATCCTGGTTGGCTTGGCACCAAATCAGGGAAGTTTCGGTTGACTTTTGGGTAGTGTTATGCTTGTTTATTGAACTCAATTCTGGTTTAAAAAACGGTTTTCTTAAAAGCAGAAAGATGTATATGCTTAGTGGATGTATTAGATACATAATGTCATGAGTAAGAGACGTTGGTGCGCTTGTGTGTTTTTAATCTTTATCTTGGGCTTTAGGGCGCTTCGACCAGAATTGATCATTCGCGTTAATCTTTATCTTAATTGCATTCACAATACATTGTAGTATGCAACAATTTGCAATCCACACGTGACCTCGTTGGCTGTGTGCATTAAATTCCGAAGCAAACAGGCAATTTAGGTGGTTTTCTAGTCAGCAAGGTAACCAAGCTGTAACTAGGTTTTTTTGCGTTTTAATTCACTATTTGTGAAAGCAGCGGATCAACGTGAAAGAGGAGAAAATTTGTTCGAGGTTTGTATATATTTAGGATATATTTAAACTCGTTTACACTGCAAATATATACCTAAAGCAAGCACACTACTTCCGCGCTTGAGTGAACAATGTTTACCTTGTCGACCTTTGAAAACGTCCCCTTCAGTATGTGCAATATTACAGGTCTTGGTTCAGAAAAATTGACTTGTGATGTTTTTTGCCTTGCCATTCAATAACTCTTCCTAGGCATTCTGACAAAAAAATGTACACGCAGTCCTTGTTGCTGTTGGCCTTTTTGCCGTGACATAGTCGCAACTAATATAACTTGACCTTTTGGGCCAACTGACACGATTTGTAATTACAACACGTATTCGTAGCCTATATCCGGCCCGGGCGATAACATCTCCGCCCGACTGCCATGTACTGCACGTTTGTGGCAGAGAGTAAGATGGAGTAAGGGAATTTATGGACACATGGGTCCATAAATTGTGGGTGGAATAAGTATCTCTGGAACTTACTAAACTTTCAATTTATGGAACACAGGGTATCGAATATTTATTCCACTCACTCCCACTGTTAAAGGTTCCAAGAAGTGTTACCTTCTGGACGGTGTGACCTTGGGTTTGATGAGCTGAGACGACACAAAGCGCTAGTTCAGCATCCGACCCGGCGGGCTGAAGCGGTGGCACAGCATGGCAACGGCGCGCTAAAAACAACTATCGACACATTTTAATAAGAATAACACGTTAGCAGTCAGCGTAGCTGGCTATTGAATGACATGTGTCAAGTTTTGAGCATTTTCAGACCGGTCGACGAACCATCGAAAGTCAGAGGCGGTCGGCCCATGTAAGGCACTAAGGCAGTGCCTCACCTAAGTAGAGCTGGGAAGTATTTTTGTATGCTATTTTCGTATAAATGATGCTTTCATCCACTGGAAAATAGCAAAGTTGAAAAACTGGAAACACATCTGCATTGGTGACTCGTAATTATAGTGAAAATTGAAATTAACATTTACATCTTAGCTTCAAAACAGCTCTATCACCGGTCGGTAAAGGCATGCCTCTGGCTTATATCACCATATATTGCGCCTTCGTTTCATAACAAGCGTTGGGTATGCGGCCTTTTTGGAGTGGAGTCCATTTTACTCTTAATCGAGGTCGCTGTGTAAGGAACACTTTTGAGATACATCTGGCTATGTTTCGCCAAAAAAAATATTTCCATTGATTCGTGAAAATAAGGGAATGTGCGAAATTGTGGGGCAGGAGCAAGTTATCTACCCACCCACTTAGGTAGGTAGGAGAAGTGGCAAATACAAGAACCGGAAGCCCAACCAGGAAGTCTGTTAACGACCAGTGGCTTTAACTGGGCTTTGATGTGATGCTTACCCAGCTCTGTAAATTCCATGCATTCACTAGTGTTTCCAGGACGGATATATCAGTCCGGCGAACAAAAAAAAACAGCCTGATTTGGAGCACACTTTTTCTTTAATCTCAAATTATGCAAAACCTAGTAGCATTTTATGAAACAGTGTTGCTCTGAGTTTATGCTTAGGTAGGTAGTTAGACACCTACTAAGCTTTCCAAATCCAAGGAATTTGAAAATTTGCGTGAATTAGTTTTTACTTGACCGTACCAAACGACTCAAAATCAACTTTTCGGATCTGCACAATGCATGCAATTTTGGCAAATATATAGAAGAAGACACTAGGGCACTTTTAAAATGTGTGTTTAGTGTATTGATGTAATTTGAAAGAATGTTAAATTCATATCTTCGGGAAACGAAAACCTTTTTGACATAAGGTTGGTTGGTTATTGGTTTTACGACACATCGACCGTTGAGTCATATAGCGTCGCCAATCTCTCACGCCGATTGGTCGCGGGCGAAGAGTAGCGACAGGTGAGATTCGAACCGACAATCTTTCGATTGCGAGACGAGCATCTTACTCCTAGACCACTCGTCCCCTTTTTTGACATAAGCACTTCAGGTTGTCATTATATCTCAATAATTAGTCATTTAACCAAGAAAAGAAGGTATTATTGTGCATTAAGGTGGTAACAAGACAAGTTTTTGCACACATTTGCCTTCATAAAGCAAGCAAATGGGTTATGATGGGTTAGGTTAGGTTAGTTTATGTTTTTTAAGTCGAATTTTTGTTCATTAAATTAAAATTATTTAAAAAAATTGGGAATTATTTTGTCTTCAAAAGCAGCTGATGCTACGTTTGGCTAGAATGGGCTATGTTTTTATTTCAAAAGTTTTTACAAAATAAATTGTTTTAAAATTTTATATTTTTATTTTTCTAATTTCTTTTAATCTCCAAAGTGAGGTGGTTAGTCTAGGTTAGGCTACGTTGTGTTTCATTTTTATTTCCTTTCCTAACAATTTTTTATGCTGTTACCTAACTCAAAGCCCCCTTTTTGGTGTTATTTTGCGCACAATCTGAAAAAGCAAGCATTTCCACAGAAAATGATTGGTCCCACCATCTTAGTCACATTTATAAGTATTGCATTGGAATGATAAATTCCAAGAATTCATTTAACAAACCCTAAAGCACAAATTTACCACGAGAACATCGAAATCAATCAAATAACATTTCAAACAAACACATAAAAAAAATATTGTGTGCCAATGCAGATGTAGGCTATAACCCTCCCTTCAAAAAAATATGGGAAGTACACAGAAAAAGTGATTCGTGTGGGGCAGCATATATTGAACAACAATAATGTAATATTACAATACAAACCTAACCCAACCCAACCTTATCTGACCTAACCCAACATAATCTACTGATGTTAGGTCACCTAAACCTACTGATATTCACTGATCTGTTGTTATATTATTTTAGTTATTATATTTATTTGATTTATTTCATTTATTATTTATTTCATTTATTTTATTTTTTATTTATTTTATTTATTTAATTATTTTATTTATTTTATTTATTTATTTTATTGATTTTATTAATTTTATTGATTTTATTAATTTTATTAATTTTATTAATTTTATTAATTTTATTAATTTTATTAATTTTATTTATTTTATTTATTTTATTTATTTTATTTATTTTATTTATTTTATTTATTTTATTTATTTTGTTTATTTTATGTTTTAAATATATTCATTATTTTGTATTATTATAATTTTTTAATTTATTTTATATATTATTACATTATATTGATCACCTAATCCTATTGATGTTGGACCACCTAATATCACTACATCACTGGAGGATTATGTATCATCTGTAGTATCTATGCTAGGTGACATGATTTAAAATAAATAAAATCTTGTTCATATGGTATTTCCCCAATAAATGGCACCTAAAAAAGTTGCTTGGTAAGCTTCAACAAGTCCAGTCCATTCATTCCTGTTTCTGATTTGCTTTCAGTGGCTTCTATATCAATAAAAAAAAATCCGGATCATTAGCCGTATATTTGTCATATGACATTTCGCTCCATCACACTGCACACATCGATCACCCCACAACACTATATATGTTCATCAATTTCTACAACTCCATGATATCGCCTTCCTCTAATCCTCACCTATCCACCCCTTGTCATTGCACACAAATATGAAATTTGATTCCACTGGGTCTGAATTAATCTCGAATGCACCATAGTACCATGTCGCACAAATACAAGATAACCAACCGACCGTGTGACATCACGCACATATATTTTCTAACCCCATTTCTCTCTAAACCTTACTACTCTATCTTTTTTTTCTAGCCATGGCCTTCTCAATATTCCGTCATCAAGAATAAGGAATTTCACTGATAAATCCTTGAAACATAGTTTTCTTATCTATCGTATCAGGAAAAATTATACGTCATCAAGAAAGGACCAGGGAGGCCAGCGCTGTTTTGGGAAGCCCAGGCAGGGGCGGATACAGAGGGATCTGGAGGAATGTACCCCTCATGGAAGGTGGTGCCTCTCAGGCCGGGAAAAAAAGCTCCCGTCCGGGATGGCTCAAGTGCATCCTTACCTCAAAGTTTTCAGCCAGAGGCACCCCTGAGAGAAACAGCTGTGAATTTTCGGAACCAAAGAAGTAAAGTGTGGAAAATCCGAAGACATTTTGTTCTGGGGAGGGAAGGGGTACAGTCGCGATTATTTTCTGCCTCACCTCATTTGGGTGCCTCGGACCGCCCCTGTCGAAAGTGCATTGCTTTTTGGAGTTAATGGCGAATGTGTTATGTCTATGAATGGCAAATATCATTATTCATCATCACTGAGTTGTGCACGACGAAAGTCGTGGCAAACCGAAAAAAAGAAAAAATGTAGTATATTTTTTTCGTCGAGCTTGGTAATGTCTGTGTGCGTGAATATGTACGTGTATGCATGTGTTTGTAGTTGCGTATTTTATGGTACATGTGCGAGCGTACGTGAGAAGTTTCTGGTATCGACATCATTCATGGTGAGACACGTTGGCATTCCAAGCCTTGTTTCAAATGTACACAGGTGGTAAGGAGCTGAAAAGACCGATACGTACCAGGGCCAGACCAATAAGCATGATGAGCGATGTCATAAGCATTATCAAATATCCACCGCAGAGGATGTATGCCGGAGCCGGCATAGTTTCTGGAAGGAGCCGTTCAGCACACTTAGATGCTGAACACGACACTGATCCGCACATGGGCCACACAGCAACGAGCACATATTTCAAACTGCAGCCAGTTTACGACGAAGCCACTGCATGGCAGAACAAGAGCTGTAAAGCAACTACTACTATGCTCAGTACTATTGGATAAGCATTGCATGAAATTCCCCCAAAACATCAGGTTAGTTTATGCCATGATCTGATGGTGGCATGATACTCTACATTGCGAATGGATGGTTTTGTGATCGGCTTCCGAGATGTTTACAATTGGGTCGGGGAATGAAATTCAGACATATTTTACTTTATGTTCATACAGAGATGAAACCGACACACGTGGAGCCAGCCAGGGATGTTTCTCACCTTTGGTGTCGACAATCCACCACAGCTGCACCCCAAACGCTATCAGGTAGGCAACCTGAAACGGTGGAAAGCAGTGTGAGCTAGCAGCTCAGAGCGGCTAACGCAGCCGTGCCCATCGTTGTGAAACAAACGAAGAATGTTTGTGCCGGCACTGGCGGATCTAGCCCACCGGTTTGGGGGGGGACCAACTTTCGGTTTTCGGCGTCAGCCCCTCCCCTCCCCCTCCCCCAGTGGCGTACCTAGGAATTACATCAGGGGAGGAGTCGAACGGATTTGGAGGGTGCCCCTTCTCCCGCTATTTTTGGTTAAAAGCACCTGATTTCGACCACTATTTGGCAAAGGGGCCCATCTGAAGAAAAAAATAATAATTCACAACATAGTTTCCTGTGTAGGGGCCCCAGCCTACCTCCACCGTTTCTATGTTACCGGATTTTTGCTCTTGCTTACCAAAACGTTCACGTTCTCGTTCAACGTCTTGTACCACGTCAACGTTCATGCACGTGTACACACTGGCGGATCCGATTTTGTCAACTCTTGCTGTAAGCAGAACTTAGAGCATGGAACCCTCGATGTGTGTTAGAATCTACTATGCTACCACACTGGCTTCCAAACAATTTTTTTTTTAAATTTACAATTGGAGATTCTTTCATCCAGACGCTACTTTTTAACCTCGGCAAAGGTTACTGCATTTTAATTTAGTTGACTTCTGTTGGTTTCGGGGGGCCAAAAGACACCATGGCCCCCCTTTTAAGCGCTTCGGGGGGGTCATGGCCGGAATGGCCCATCCCTGGATCCGCCAGTGTAAATACATACCTCCTGTTGCTATTCTTCTTGAAAAAATCAGTCAATGTAGCCTGTCTGTTCATCTTAGCAACCCCAACACCAACATACGAAACATGCTGCTCAACTGAGCTCAACTGGTCACTCGCACAAAACATCCTGTTCAAATTCCGCTTTCGAAATCTGGCTCACTGGGTCCACTTGCCCGTTACTGGCTAAACAAACTTCATGAACCTATCTGACGAAGGAATAATGAAACTGCTGATTTCGTCATCTCTTGCTGTAAGCAGAACTTCAACAGCATAGAACCCTCGATATGTCAGAATCTACTATGCTACCATATTGTGCTTCCAAAAAATAATAAAAAATACCTGTAAAATTGGAGATTATTTCACCCGGAACGCTATTTTTTAACCTCAGCAAAGATTACTGCATTTTAATTCAGTTTACTTTCGTTGGTTTGGGGGGGCCAAAAGATACTATGGCCCCCCTTTGAAGCGCTTGGGGGGGGGGGGGTACTGATCTCAGATCCGGTACTGCATTTCGGTGTACGGTAATTGTACCCGAAAGAATATGTCTCGTATTCACGGATCTGTTATAGCGCCTTGGCTGGATGAGCACGGAGAGCTTGGCCTCATACCAAACGCTGCGCCTACTTCACAATGTGCGCCGTCTGCAGGAGCCGGCTTCGTTAGCCGGTACCATTACCACAGTAACCGAACACCGTGACCAACACACCCGTCAGGACCGGGACCTGTACGTCCCCAGATCGTGGACGGAGATGGGTAGGCGCCGTTTTTGCTCTCGAGGCCCCGCCCTGTATAACGAGCTGCCAAACGAGCTGAATTGACTGCCAGTTCCCCTGTTCAGTCGCCGCCTTAGGCAGCATTTTTGCGTGGGATTGGACTGACTGCTCCGATCGTACTTTCTGACTTCTGATCGTACCTGCTGACTCTTTTCGTGCCGCTGGTACTAATAATTGTTACATGTTTTCCTGTGCGCATGTGATAGCCCATATTTACTGGTGACCTTTGTTTTAAAACTCGACAATGGGCTGTAATAGCCACAAGTCTATTGTGGATGGCCGGAATATGCGTCATTGTCATTGTCATTGTCATTGTCATTGTCATTGTCATTGTAATGCCCGAAAACGATGTCATTCATTTAAATGAAGACAAAGTGATGTTTGGGCGCACCCATTATAAAGACGTCACAAATCTCGTCATGCTGATAGCAAAACAGTTCATCATTTGCCAGCGCGGCACGGGGAAGATTCTGGGATACAATCATTCAAAAACCGAGTGATGTAATTAAAATGAGAAACATGGAAAATGTAACAGCTAGTAAGATCGAAAACATGAAAAAGTGTAAAGGGAAATTGAGATCATTCGAACATCTATGGGTGTGAAGCCATGCTGTCGGTTGTTTATATTTTCAAGTATGACATGGTGCTACGGTATATTCGAGTTAGACTCACGCCTAGTGGACCCGCATAAAATAGTTGTGCGTAGTGACAAGGGGTGGCCCATAGGTTGACCAAGGATACGGATACGGATACGGTCATACGGATGCTTGCAGGGGTTCAGCAAGCTCTGAGGCGGACAGAAAAACTGAGGTCAGGACCGAGGTGGCCGGAGCTCTGGGTCTTGGGAGGACCCGCCGCCCTAGCTCGGCCAGGAGTACTGAGGAAGTTGGAACATTAATACGGCTGGGAGATCTTACTGACCGAGCCAGGGCACCAGGCCTGGCAACACCCCCAGCCGTCTTAGTGTTGCTAACTTTCTCAGTACTCCTGGCCGAGCGGATCCTCCATGGCGGCGGGTTCTCCCAAGACCCCGAGCTCCGGCCACCTCGTTACTGACCTCGGGTTTGCATCATAGCTGCATCATAACTGTTGCAGTTATGATGGTGCACACCCATGACGTTTGCAAGGGCTGGTAAGGGAAGCTTATCCTTTGCAAGCGAACCTGACTTCTTGGCGGCGTTAGGCGCCAATCTCGGGCATTTTAGCAGCCATTTCATTGGTAGCGACTGTGGCGCCGCCGCAGTGGACGCGGGGTTCAAGCGCCAGCGATTGGCGCAAATATTGCCAAATATAGTAACATGAATTACTATTTGCACACAAGCTGCATAAACACAAATTCGTTCATTGTCTTCCATGTGTATTTTCTCGTGTTGCATTATCCTAATATGGATTTTGGGTTCGGCATTTCACATTTGCACATATAAATCGAGTTACATCCCCAGCTACCTCAAGCATCCAACATGGTAGCGGCGAACGAGAAGCGATATGTGGCTATCGAGAATAGTCTCGAAGATACTTGGATCAGAACGCCAGACCCTCACATTGCTCCTGCCCATAGGCAGGTCGGGTCGTTTGACCTCTTAACCACACACATTACTAGCGTAAATAGTGAAACGTTCTCTTCAGGATAAAAATGGTGGTTTTGTGTTAAGGTGAATCGGTATCGATAACACTGATAGGAGACACCCAGTTTCTTGCCAGGGTCTGCACACCAAAATGAGAGGAAACGGATGTATTTGCAATAAGTGGCTGAGGGTTACACAAAGGTATGCCGCTCCAAACCGAGTACTCCCAACCATAGCAAAACTTCATCACTCTGGTCCAGCTTTACACGTTGCCAATGGTATCGTCATTCAGTGCGCTCAAACGCATATTGCAACTACAACAGGGTGTTCGACTGTGAATGCTATTTACGTCGCTGCACTTGCCAAACACTCAGCAAAACATGGTCAACAGTTCTAATGCGGATCGTCGCCGATTTTGACTTCAGGATAGGAATGTCATCGCCATGGGAACTGCGACCGCTGCGCCTGGGTGCAGCGCCATGGTTCACACAGTTCCCACCCTGCTGTGTCGCACTCCACATGCCACCGCCGGGCTCGACCGCCGGGTTCGCACCATAAACAGGGCGTTGCACGGCCAAGAGAAAAGCCTGCCGCACTGCTGTCCCGTCCAGATGTGGCCGCAGCCGAGCGTGCGAGATTTCCCGAACAGTTAAGAGAGATTCCGAGGCGAAACTGCGCTGTGGTGACGGTGTGGTGTGTCCACGTCCAGTGGAAGGGGAGGGCACAGGTCGTGTGGTGTGACAATGTCCAGTGGAAGGGGAGGGTGCAGGTCGTGTGGTGTGACCATGTCCAGTGGAAGGGGAGGGTACAGGTCGTGTGGTGTGACCATGTCCAGTGGAAGGGGAGGGTGCAGGTCGTGTTAGTGTGACAATGTCCAGTGGAAGGGGAGGGTACAGGTCGTGTTAGTTTGACAATGTCCAGTGGAAGCGGAGGGTACAGGTCGTGTTAGTGTGACCATGTCCGGTGGAAGGGGAGGGTGCAGGTCGTGTTAGTGTGACCATGTCCGGTGGAAGGGGAGGGTACAGGTCGTGTTAGTGTGACCATGTCCAGTGGAAGGGGAGGGTGCAGGTCGTGTTAGTGTGACAATGTCCAGTGGAAGGGGAGGGTACAGGTCGTGTGGTGTGACCATGTCCAGTGGAATTGGAGGGTACAGGTCGTGTTAGTGTGACCATGTCCGGTGGAAGGGGAGGGTGCAGGTCGTGTTAGTGTGACTATGTCCGGTGGAAGGGGAGGGTACAGGTCGTGTTAGTGTGACCATGTCCAGTGGAAGGGGAGGGTGCAGGTCGTGTTAGTGTGACAATGTCCAGTGGAAGGGGAGGGTGCAGGTCGTGTGGTGTGACCATGTCCAGTGGAAGGGGAGGGTACAGGTCGTGTTAGTGTGACAATGTCCAGTGGAAGGGGAGGGTACAGGTCGTGTGGTGTGACCATGTCCAGTGGAAGGGGAGGGTGCAGGTCGTGTGGTGTGACCATGTCCAGTGGAAGGGGAGGGTGCAGGTCGTGTGGTGTGACCATGTCCAGTGGAAGGAGGGTGCAGGTCGTGTTAGTGTGACAATGTCCAGTGGAAGGGGAGGGTACAGGTCGTGTGGTGCGACCATGTCCAGTGGAAGGGGAGGGTGCAGGTCGTGTGGTGTGACCATGTCCAGTGGAAGGGGAGGGTGCAGGTCGTGTGGTGTGACCATGTCCAGTGGAAGGGGAGGGTGCAGGTCGTGTGGTGTGACCATGTCCAGTGGAAGGGGAGGGTGCAGGTCGTGTGGTGTGACCATGTCCAGTGGAAGTGGAGGGGTGCAGGTCTGATTCGTCTCGCTGGTCCGGACCGTCCAGTGGCGGGACGGTGCAGCTCCGGACTGTCCAGTAACTAGGCCACCGGTACAGGTTCGGACCCGAGTCCTGACTGAGGGTGTGGGGAAGCATGCAACAAATACACCGCCAGGCGTGAAGATGCAAGCCCGGGAAAAGGTGTTAATCCGGCCCCGGTCTGCGGCGCACCTGGCACCAGCAGAAGTTCATGTAGTTCGTGCCTGCCGCAGTATGACTGCATGCGGGCACTTGCAAAACATATCGCCAACAAAGTGACCTTTAAGAAATTCCAGCAAGTGGAGTTAGCGGTTGGCATTGGTTTCTCTGGAATTTCTTCTATCTTCACCACAAAAACACCTATGAGCAACAGCAACAGCACCATCGGCAGCTTAAAAAAAATCGTTGCGAAGGGACCGCAAATCGCACGCTTGCTCATCGAAGCACAGTACAGCCATGGGATCGGTGGGATCAGGGGAATCGGTGGGAAGTCTTACGCAGCGTCAGGCTGGACATAGAGTCTGCGTGTGAGTCACACAGATCAGCCCCGCAGGTCAGCCCTACAGATCAGCCCTGCAGATCAGCCTTGCAGATCAACCCTGCAGATCAGCCCTGCAGATCAGCCCTACAGATCAGCCCTGCAGATCAGCCCTGCAGATCAGCCCTACAGATCAGCCCTACAGATCAGCCCTGCAGATCAGCCCTGCAGATCAGCCCTACAGATCAGCCCTACAGATCAGCCCTGCGGATCAGCCCTGCGGATCAGCCCTGCAGATCAAACCTGCAGCCAGTCCATTAGGCATTCCAGGACACCTGGTGGAGGGCGTCTGTCGGACCGGTAATTGTTGAGGCACGAGCGTCCCACATCAGAGCGCACACCAACTTCTCCGACCACAGGCAGGAAGTTCACTGCTAGGGGTCATGCGGTTCACCGCAGCGTATCTGGACCACTACCGCATGTTTGCCTACTAACACACCGCGGCCGTGGTCTGAGAGGATGTCCGTGTACGGCATTGGCGCCACTTTCACCGGTGCGAGGACTCGGATCCCCTGGTGCGTCAGCCGTCATCCTGAACGTTGGCAGTACAGAACAAAATGGGCTTTTTAGTTGGGTCCAGATCTTGCGATTGACACCGGATTTGCATACACTGGATCAGAGGTGTAACTTCGTATCCCTCTGTGGGGAAAAAAACGATTATATCCAACTCAAGTTCAAGCTGTACCAAAGCTACAACTCATATACACTGCAGCTTACCAGTGCGTTCCATCAGCATCTTACGATGCCAACAACGTTTCATAAATGCATGGGTCGTAGAATCAGATTGATAGAAACTACCCAAGGTCAAACATTCAGGCTCATCATAGTGGCAAAACACTATAATGTTTAGTCCGCCAGGGTTAGGATATGCGTGGAAAAGAGCTGACGTAAAACATCCACTGGCGGATGTAAAGGGGTCCAAAATCCCCCCCAGAGGAGAGGCAGATTTTAGGCAAAATTTTCCACTAAAATATCACGTTCTCGAAATTTTAAATATGTCATAGAACAAATATTGTCTTGCCTAGACCCGACTAATGTTGGCTGTTTAAATCTGAAGAGGTTTACGAAATCGAATATTTTTTAGTGCCCCCACCCCCTAAACCGTCCTTCTGGATCCGCCCCTGAAAACATCATCAGCGTATCCACATGTCGAAAAGCAGCAATCAATGATCAATTCCTACATGACCTTGTGAATGTCACCGACTTACACTAAGATGTTAGTCCAGTTGCTTATTTCCCATAAGCACCCAACGTTACACCTTTCTGGCAATGATGATACATTAACTACCATGTTTTGCGATTTCGTGAAACATCATGTCCGAAGGGGTCTTTGGTTATTCGCTCACAGTCGTTTGATATAGCATCACCTAGGCCACTTGAAGACAATCCTGGATGTGTCCCACATATGATACCGTTTTTAGCATCTTATCGTAAGACATTTTCCAATGGTACCACTGTTGTCTTTGTGTCTTGCGAGATTTCGTAGAAAATCAGGAGGTGAAAAATGTGGGCTAACAGTGTCTTGAAATGCACGCACAACATGTAAGTTCAATGTACGTCACCAAGTGTACTGCTTATGTGCGCTATTTTCAAAAACAAACCTTGTGGTGTTTTCAATCAGAAAGCGGCAAAGTTGTTCCAATTCACCCAAAACGTCATCACAGGTCTCTGGCATATACATTCCTGGTGCAACGAAACCCAAAGCCTATCCTAAGCCTGGTCTACTGAGCGAATCTCGCCCGCCCTGCCGCCCGAAAGGTCGACGCCATCCATCCCTCGACCTCAAATGGTGACGGCACAGGAGAGTTGCACGCGCTCGATACTTCGGCACCACTATCAACACTCTACTGGCGGCCATCTACAAACTGAGGCGAAACTGGTGCTCGATGGATGTTGCTGATGTACGGTGGGTGGTGGCGAACACCGGGTCAGCCTCAGCAGCCAGTGGTGATCGGCATGTCAGCGGACGATGGTGGGTGGTGGCAAACACCGGGTCAGCCTCAGCCGCCAGTGGTGATCGGCATGTCAGCGGACGATCGGTGGGTGGTGGCAAACACCGGGTGGGTCAGCCTCAGCAGCCAGTGGTGATCGGCATGTCAGCGGACGATCGGTGGGTGGTGGCAAACACCGGGGGGGCAGCCGCCGTCGTATGCATGTGCGGACGATGGTGGGTGGGCAAACACGGTGGGTGCCTGCCGCCGTCGTGATCGGCATGTCGCGGACGATCGGTGGGTGGTGGCGAACATCGGTCGCCTCAGCCGCCAGTGGTGATCAGCATGTCAGCGGACGATCGGTGGGTGGTGGCGAACATCGGGTCAGCCTCAGCCGCCAGTGGTGATCGGCATGTCAGCGGACGATCGGTGGGTGGTGGCAAACACCGGGTGGGTCAGCCTCAGCCGCCAGTGGTGATCGGCATGTCAGCGGACGATCGGTGGGTGGTGGCAAACACCGGGTGGGTCAGCCTCAGCCGCCAGTCGTGATCGGCATGTCAGCGGACGATCGGTGGGTGGTGGCAAACACCGGGTCAGCCTCAGCCGCCAGTCGTGATCGACATGTCAGCGGACGATCGGTAGGCATCGCCGCCTCCCAGAGGCCGCCTTCAATTAGAGCACCTCCCACCGGCCCGGCTGGCGGAGGCCGCCGGCAGACAATTGACCTGTGACCTGCACCGGCGCGGCTGACCCGACGCCACCTCTGGCCCGGATAGCGAGTCGATGCTCCCGGCTTTCAGGCAAATTAGTTATAAAGTAGGTGAACAGGAACGCTCTTGATAATGTAATGGATTGTCGAACTGCGAATGACACGATGAGGAAAGCTGGACAAGATGGCTGACCGCATTATCTAGAATGTACATGTTCCTCTTTTTCCGCATGAGTATCCTTAAGCCAACACAGCCGGCCGTCAGTGTCGGCCGGTAGCTGGAAGAGCTCGCTGGCGCATCCGAGCAAGTCCACGACATGAATGAATGAATGACGTTGCATGACTGATCCAATTACCGGTTAAATCCGATCGAGGTTTGAGTACACGAATACATTTGCTCCGCTGTATCCACATGCGCCGGCCACAAACAGAGCAGAAAGCGTCGCGCAAATTACAACACCCAGCAGTCACACTCTTTGCCGCTTGAGCTGCGACATTGAAGAGCAGCTGAGCAGTACTGGGCTTGTTGGTATGCGGCCCGCTCCCGGGCCGCCGCCGCCGCCGCCGCCGCCGCCTTACCGTGTCCAGAACGGCCACGTACGGGTACGACCTGTACATGGCGTTGGCGATCCCCGGCCAGCCGAGCAGGGGGTAGGAGCGCAGCGCGTGCTGTCGCGACAGCAGCACACGCCAGCCAGCCGCCGCCACACCGGTCACCCGCATGCCCGCCGCTGCATGCCCCGCGGCGGCAGACGGACGCTGCGCGCGGCCGCCACCGTCTCAACTGGCCGCCACCGCCTGACTGACTGGCTGTCTGACGCCGGCCAGAAATGGGAGCAGGCCGCCTCCGGCGCGCGCTCCGCCCGCAGCGCCGCAGGTCACCACCTGCGGCGCCATCAGGTGTGTGGAGAGTGATCATTGATCATTACCGGGCATGGTGTGTATCGGTGCTGATCACGCCCCGCATACCTCCCGCCCGTGGTGGGGACGGGGCGTGTATCGGTGCTGATTAATGGTGCAAGACATACGAACTGAGCACTTGTGCATCTGAGCACTTCTGCAGGTTACTTCGTGACAAACGTGTCCGTTACCTTATGATGCACAACAGGCATGCTGAGAACCGAAGGTCAATTGTAAACTCATCCAATAACTGCCATCAGCTGATTAATATCTCTTTGACGGTTTTTAGCACAAAATGACATATGTAATGACGACTAGCCGATTTATTTCGAATTGCTATCCAGTCTATTTCCTGATCATCCAGCCGGGATTTTGTCGCACGTTTTGATGTGGACGGTGCTTTGAATGGGATATACCCAGGAGTGACGTAGCCACGGACATGACCTCGGATGTGATACTGCTTCGATTGAGCACCATCCAGACACCATCGTAGCAGGATTCACGGCTGATTTTTTGCCGCCAGATCTCTCAGACTGAGCAACACGGTAGAGTGAGCGGGCCTGCCAGCAAGATATACAAGGTTTCCATAAAGTCCCTTTACAATTTAAAACATTTATTACAAAGGCAATTGATGGGATGTTTTTATCAGATTTGTTCAATGTACTCAGTGGTTATCAAAGTTTTCAATCACATCGCATTTGTGTTTTTCGGACATCAACGACCTGAAGCAGAGG
Organism: Ashinkailepas kermadecensis; assembly: GCA_034440615.1. Lineage (NCBI taxonomy): Eukaryota > Metazoa > Arthropoda > Thecostraca > Neolepadidae > Ashinkailepas > Ashinkailepas kermadecensis. Next base: position 111,838 of record JAOTOM010002660.1, read on the forward strand.
ATCACTGACGCCATTGCCACCATTGATGAGGCTATGCTACAGCGAGCATGGCAGGAAATCGATTGCCGTCTTGATGTGCTTCGTGCAACTAATGGTGCCCATATAGAAGGCTATTAAATGAGGTAAAACAAAACTTCAACATCTACTTATCAGGTTGTAATAATTTCCACAGATTTATCTATTAATTTGCTCTTGTAATAAAGTGTTTACATTGTAAAGATACTTTATGGACACCCTGAAGAGCGAGCGAGCCTGGCAGCATGATCAAGATAAATTAGCGGCAACAAATAATTGTAATTTTCGCCACTTTTTGAACGACCAAAACAATTGCATTGATACCGCTCAAATCAAAAGAAAAAGTGCACAATACTGGCATTTATTGATCATCATACCGGTCTATGTGGCGACTACATATCCTGGCGGGGAGCAAAATGCCGCTGTGAACGAGATTATTGTAACTGAAGTACAAAAAGCTGGCTATTTGGTTGGTTGGTTATTGGTTTTACGACACGTCGACCGTTGAGTCATGTAGCGTCGCCAATCTCTCACGCCGATTGGTCGCGAGCGAAGAGTAGCGACAGGTGAGACTCGAACCCACAACCTGGCTGGCTATTTGGAATTGCAATGTCATTCCAGCGTTGGTTGCATTATCAGGGAATTTATGTAATCTGGTCGAAAATATGTCAAATTCCTGAACGATTATATACCTCTAGAAATTGACACAGTTTAATTGAAGGTCATTCAATTTACTTTATCTCTGCTGGGGAAACAACCAAGTGATCTTTCAGGCAGGCACCGAGGCAAGTAAGCATAGGTAGCCAGGGCCTACCTACCAGGTGGAGACTGTGCAAACATGCAGATAATCAATATCATACGATGACCTTTCCTCGATGATTAGAAAAACAGTCGAAAGTTACTTAGATCTTGGGGTATATTCGGGTACAACCCTTCGTAAAACCGCACAAATAAGCTTATTGAAGGCTTTTTTTGTGGTTTGACGAAAGGTTGTGCCCGAATATACACTAAGATCTAAGTAAATTTCGACTGTTCCTTCTAATCATCGAGGAAAGGTCATCATATGATATTGATGAAATTATATGTTCCTCGCCAGAGCGCTAAATAATTTAACATGCAGGTAAGCATAAGTTTACCGTCACATTAAACAAAAACTACAATTGAGACTGTTAGTTACTGAGTAGTTCCGTCTATTTTGTAAATTAGGCATCGGGGTCCTACCTGCCTACCTAGATGGGTAATGTAGATACACAGAGTATATTGTAAGTCTTATAAATCACA